>JAQQPU010005483.1:12829-30615 GCA_029168905.1 Artemia sp. Kazakhstan ARC1039
CTATTTTATTTTAGTTCATTAGCATTAACCAAACTAGCACTATATAAAAGAGTCCGTTTAGTACAGGAGTATCGGAAAATGTGTTAGCTGTAATTATTCTGCATATTAGGCTATGAAGTAAGAATTGTTTCCTAACTTCATGCTGTCCAAATACTTTTGGGGCCCCCCCCCCTATGTGAAAATATATAGCCCAAATTTTAAAATTCCAATGTATTCTGTCACCCACCACTTGTTTTCCACTGAGCGTAAGCTAATTGTCTCTTAATACCACAGTATATAAATTATAGGCAGTATGATCTTTCCCTATCTCACCCATTATAAAAACCCAGACCGAGGTGCGAGTGTTCCAGACAGTGTTTCCACTTCATATTTTTGAAATCCCTAAAAGGCTGGTGGAAAATCCCTAGAAATCCCCCATTTTCAATACCAAATTCCCTACAGGTTCCCCAATTTTCTAACTTCTTCCCAAATCACTAGTAAAGCCTCGTTATGCCGACTTTTAATAGCATTTGTTCAAGACGACTTATTTTGCAACTTAGGACCATTTACTTGTACCAAAATATGTTCTTTTGACGTTTAAAACAATGCTTCTTAATTATCGACTAGTTAAGGTCGGTTTTGATTGATAGATTCCGGTGCCAGACTCCGGATTCTGGACCATATGAAGATATTTTATTTATTTATTTTTCTTTACCATTATTTTTTCCTTCTTTATTACTATTTTTGCAACACCCCCATTGGATGGATTCGCATGAATGATATCCAAATGGCCGCTTTTTCAAGCATTATTTTTGCTTTGACTTGTTTTCATATTAAGTTGTGTTTATGTTAATAAAAATGTTTGAAAAAAAAGAAAAAGATATCTGTCAACAGATCTGTCAAAATATGACGAAAATATGAACTTTAAGGATAGAAATTTGCTAAAAAAAAACTTTAGTGTAAAGAGCGAGATATTGACTAGGGGGCGAACCCCCTCATATAAGTAATCATTTCTGTTCGTTTTAAGTTTTAATGTTGCTCTTTACTTTCAGTTGAAAAAAAACTTGTTTTTTTAATTTAATTTCTGATCGTTTTTTAAATAATGCTGAGAAATCTGGTGCTTCCTTCATAGGAATGTTCCTTCCCCCAAGGAAACCTCCTCCATGGAAAGATTCTCCCCCGTAGCCCCTACTCTGACCCCCTCCCCCTCCCCCCACCATAAAAAAATTCCTCCTGAAAACAGCTGTATACTTCCCAATAACCCAAACTATATGTAAACAATGGGCAAAGTTTATAACTTGCAGCCCTTCCCCCAGGAACTTTGGGGGATTGTCATCCTCAAAAACTTATTAAACAGATTTTCGACTATGCTGAACAAAATGGTTATCTAAAAATTTTGATTGGGTTACTTCAGGAAAAAAAATGAGAGTGGGAGGGGGCCAACTTGCCCTCCAATTTTTTGGTCACTTAAAAAAGGCACTAGAACTTTTAATTTCCGTCCGAATAAGCCCTCTCACGATATTCTAGGACTACTGGATAGATACGATCAACCCTGGAAAAAAAACAACAAATAAACACGCACCCGTGATCTTTCTTCTGGCAAAAAATACAAAATTCCACCTTTTTGCAGATAGGAGCTTGAAACTTCTATAGTAGGGTTCTGGGATACGCTGAATCTGATGGTTTTATTTTCATTAAAGTTCTATGACTTTTAGGGGTTGTTCTCCCCTTTTTTCGAAAATAAGGCAAATTTTCTCAGGCGCGTAAGTTTGGATGGGAAGACTAAACTTGATGAAACTTATATATTTGAAATCAGCATAAAAATTTCATTCTTTTGATATATCTATTGGTATCAATATTCCGTTTTTTAGAGTTTCGGTTACTATTGAGCCGTGTCGCTCCTTACTTACAGTTCGTTACCACAAACTGTTGATAAATGTTTGTTTATAAGTGCTAGCGCTTCGTAATTTTGAAGATATTACCTCACCCAATGTTTTTTTTTTTTATTTCAACTGAGCAATGACCCGGGTGGGGTACAACACATATGAAATATAGTGCTCTTAATACTGGTCTCTTCAAAGAGCTCTGCGTTACTGATTCCGAAGTTCTTTTCTACACCCCTGTATACTGGTTATCAAATGTATATGTTGTATATGTTGTATATATTTTTAATGTATATTAAAAATAAATAAAATACTTCTTAGAAAATAAAAGGAAAACACGAGCTTCTGAGACGCTAATGATGAGACCTGAATCCGAAGAGTAGCTTGTTTTCCTGACACCTTAGATCAGCTGAATAAGCTAAATATAGAACTGTAAGCTAAAGAAACTTAATTTATTTATTTCAAAAATAGTATCAATTCTTTCATAGTAAAGCTGCAAAATCGGTGCCATAAAATAAAAGCTTTGTAACCTTTGAACGCAGTACAAATAAGCTTAAGGATCAAAAGTGGGTTCATAGGCAAGGCCGTATCCATGTGGAGGGGTAACGGGTTTGACCCCTCCCCCCCCCCCCCGAAACTTTGTGTCTGACTCGTAAAAATGTAACAAAAAAATATAAACACATATTGATGCATTTTGAAGTTGTCTTTTTTTGTGTATGACACCCCCGAAAAAATACTCCCCTCCCGTGTCTAGTCATATCTACGTGCTCCTTATAGATTTGTCTTAATAACTCCATCGTTAAGTGCCATATGGCATCAAAAAGACCCTTTGTGGTGCAATTTCTGAAGTGTAAAGGCAGGAAAGCATAATTAGGCTACCCTTGTAGTCTCCATAGTCAAATACCCTTAAAAAGAGGTACAAAATCCTTCCTGTTGTACGCTCCTCTCCCAGCCTCCTTAGCAAGTGAAAACTGCGTTTTGAAGAAACATTGCGCAATGAAAGAATTTCATTTATTTATTTTCATTGTTATGAAAATAATTGCATTTTGGACCTGCCTCTTCTTTAAGGTACCAGTGATAATCTACAATTCACATTCTTTAGCAACATGACAAAGTTGTGAGTATTTCATGCACGTAATTTGTTTTAATAACTCCATCGTAAAGTACTATAAGGGCACCAAAAATGGCACTTTCTGGTGTCAGTTTGGGAATGGCATGGCTGGGGATAATAAAAATGGTACCATTTTAATCTCCGTTGTCGAAAACCTTCAAAATTCTAAGGACATTAAAATAAAATATTTTTGCCCCCTGGCTCCATCTTAGGTATATTCATAACTGAAAATCGGGATTTTCTAGCATTTAAATAAACAATATTTGCGCAGCCCCTGGGAACAGTGTGGCCGTGCTGTACCTAGGGTTGCTACCCGGCGAGAAAAAAATCACTAGATTCTTGAAAAAAAAAATGACTAAATCAGCATATAAATCACTAGATTATTGACCAGAAATCACTAGAATTATAATAATCTTTATCATTGTGATAAATGATTGTCTGCTTCTTTAACTTGTTCTATACAAGCGCAACTACAGGAAGGGGGTAAAATTATCCGCCCTAGATGTGGAAAAATACCTTTAGATTGATGTTTTTTTTCTCAAGCGAAAATTACACTTGAAATTTTGTGAAATGCCTTTTCGCATCTTTATGCAGAGAATAGAACAAAATCCTTGCTTCCTCCATGTATGTTCCCGAATTGGTACCCTTGGCTTATACCCTGATCACTGAAAATTGGTTATCGGGGATCGAATCGAAATATTTGCTTTTTCTTTCTATTTTTTTCCCTTATCGATCCGAAACCACTGTTTTTTCCAAAAAAGCGTAGAAATAATTTTTCTTTTTACTCTAGTTGAGCTAGTATAACTACTGGGACACCAGTGAAAATTTTGAAAATGGCCTTTTTTAATTTCATGGAAAAAATGTGTCCCACTCTTCACAAATTTCGACAAGCATCTCTTGCATATAAGCATAATCATCGTCTTATTGCTTCTTTAAAAAAATATGCACTTGTTAATTATATGAAACACAACCAAGAAGTAATATTGTGTTAATCCTAATGAAATAAGCCAAAATATGATGAAAATGTAGTACTTTCGTTTATATAATAATATAATTAGGGCTATATATTTGCACATTAGGGCGGTGGGGGGGTAAAATAACCTAAGCTTGCCCCCTCCCCTAATGTGTAAATATATAGCCCAAGTTATACTAGTCCAATGTATTCTGTCACCCGTTAGTTGTCTTTGTGGCTATGAAACTGGTTTTCTAGATCGTATATTATCCTTATTATCCCTAGCGTACTTTCATCCCCAGACCTATCTTCAGGGGCTGCGTGGGCCAAGTTAAATCTAAAGGTAGTTATGGAACCTTTCACCTATGCTAAACAAAACGGCTATCTCAAATTTTCGATCGAGCAATTTTTGGGGAAAAAAGGACGTGGTATGAAGGCTAATAGCCGTTCGATCTTTTTGGTCAAATAAAAGGGACACCAGAGGTTTTAATTTCTGTTCAAATGAGCCCTATCCTGACTCTCACCTCTCCAATAGGGTTCTCTGATACGCCGAATCTAATGGTTTGATTTTAATTAAAATTCTCTCAATTTTATTGGGTGTTTCCTCCCTCTTTCAAAAATCAGGCAAATTTTAAGATTTTCTTTAACCTTTTATGGGTAAAACTAAGCTTAATGAATCTTAAATATTTGGAATCAACATAATAAGCCGATGATATATTGATATCAAAATTCCGTTTCTAGAATTTCGGTTACTATTGAGCCTTGTAGCTCCGTTCTTACTGTTCGTTGCCTCAAACTGTTTGATATGTTAGCACATAAATCCAAAAACTTAAAGAATAGGACGTTAATTGCGCTTATTAGGTGTTTCAATTACAAATAAGAGAATTTGGAGACTTATTGGAGTTCTGATTAGATACTAGAAGTAGTAATTAAAATCATTAAACAATTCCCAGATTATATACCCCCCCCTACTCCCAACCGACTTCAATCATCAAACTACAATCGATTTAATCTATCTAGCTATATTACAAATCCTATTATAAAAAGCACTAAGTCCTATTTTCTTGTTCAATGATTTCCTTTTTTATTTAGAAAATTATATTTACTGTATAACTACCTTCTTATTTTTCAATTACTCCATTTCTGTTCTATTTGCGGATGTAGGCTATAGGGTGTATTCATATCCACCATTCACTCCACTTTCAAAGGTTTTAATAGAAGAAAATCTAATTTAGAACTGATAGATTACAGAAAAAAAAACATAAATGTGAACAAAAATTCGACCTGAGCAAATGTTGTAAAATACGAAGTATAGAATATTTTTGCTATTTTGCGATTAACCAAGTTCGCCTATTATCTTGGTGATAACGCTCTGGGGTCTCATCTGATATTGACATATGGCGGGAAATCGGAAGTTTCAAAGGCGGCATATTTGCATAAATGCTAATCTGGAACATATTAGGAACTGTAGTGAATCACTATTTTGTGTTTTTTCTTATTAATTAGCTTCTTGTATGATTTATTCGATTAAATCATGAATCTGCGTGGTATATCGTGAAAAATCACTTGACTTAGGAAAAAATCACACGTTTTAGAACACAAATCCTTATAAATCACTAGCTAGAAAAAATCACTAGGCAACATAAAAATCACTAGAAATAATGATAAATCACTAGGGGTGGCAACCCTGGCTGCACCGTGGAACAAACTGAAATAAGCGCAAACTAATTCCGTAAAGTTGGCAATGCTTTTCGCTTGAAAAATTGAAAGACAAATAATCTTTGATCCCCTCATACCTTATTTCCTGTTTACTCAATTGGTGTAAACTGGCAAATACCCTCATTTTAGCTCTTACCTTTTGTGACTAGGGATATCCGTCAAATCTAGGTTTTCATTATGGAGTGTGCTATTTAACTAATTGAATATTCGTGATTTACATAATAAGAACTAAGTAATAAAAGCGACATTGTCAAAATCAGAAAAAATAGTGATTCTAGTGATATGTGAATAAATTTTGAAACAATAAATTGGTAAAAATGACAAAATAGATTAGCTGGTCTGTCTAGGATTTTCTTGTTGGCAATTCAAGTAATTAATAATTTGAAGCGTTTAATTTTGAATTGTTTGGACAGTAAACATATTAGTGAACAAACAAGATTTTTCACTATTCAAGGATATATGCATTTTTATTCAATGCCTATTTGATAACAAGATATTTGGGTAATATTCTTATATGATTTATTCACTCAATCACTACTTTTTTTGCCCAGTTTACTGCCAATTGACGTTACTGTTTATCTTTTGCTTCAATATTTACACTTTCTAGAGCTTTATGATAATATTTTTTTCGCTCATTTTCTGCGGATTTTTCACACACGTTCCTTATTTTCAAACTTAGCGCTCGCTAAAACGCTGCATGGAGGTATTTAAAGTCTTTTTTCATTAAAAATGGAGTTCTCAGATTTGTCTAATGTTTGAAGACAAATATAGTACTACATGTTTCCACTGAATCGATTTAAATAATCACATTTCATTTTTACTGTCCTTGGTGCTTTGGCCGCAGGTTTGCAATCTTCTATCTTGCATACTCTCTTCCTGCCCCTTGATAAGTGAACTTAAAGGATATTTCCAACAGTTTGTGGTAACCAACCGTAAGTAAGGAGCGACTTTAGCAGAAAAACCCAAAGAGGTTTTGCTTGCTGCGCCCTTAAGGTACGTGATTTTGAATTTAAAATTAGCTGAATGAACTCCCAGATCAATGACAATAAACTTTTTTATGAATGAATTTGGGCTATACCCCCGAACAGCAATGATATTGAGCTAATATGGGCCGGGACCACAAGTAAGGGGATTCCCCCCCAGCCATTTTTTATATCTAAGGATTGGACAGACCTCTTGGGATGAAATTCTCGCCAAAACCATTGAGGCAGATCTCGTTTATTTTTAATTATGAAATTTGTTTACTTTCTCCCTGCACAAATTCACCCCCTACCAAATAAAAATGTTATTTCAAAAAAGATTTTGAAATCGAAATTTATGGTTTTACATAAAACTTCAAATTTATAATGATTTTTAAAATCTAAACTTTTTTTTTCTTTTTCTTTAAAAAAGAGTGTCATTGCACTGTCACTGTCCTACCCTTTTTATTGTATGGTTAGGAATAATTATAGTTTAGTAACCGATTCCCAAAATAAAGCTTAATCAAACACGATTAATTATAATTAAGAACAATTTCCCGTGCTTGAATGCACTAAAAGGCATAAAAAGATCTCGCAAAATACATTTAACAGATCAGAGCTATTGTAAACCTTTTTTCTTGTATGTATAAGGAGATCTATGTGAAATGTTTAAGTGAAATACATTTTTGTTGCTTAGATTACCATGTTTGAGACTACCGAAATAATATATCTGTGGATACTTCATTCAAACGTGCTGTTCGTAACATCCAAGTTAAATACGATTGCAAAAGAAGGTCGAAATTATAGTTTTTGGGTGCAATGACATGGTATGAACGACATTGACATTTAAGGAGAAGACTAAAATATGGACGTTCTAAATTCTTTTCAGCCATCTGCTATCGGAGAACGAATGTATCGGCTTCTGCATGGAAAATATTTCGAAACTGTGAACAAAAATTTACGGGCTTCCACTGATTTTAACTATACTGGATTTTTCATTGACGGACCAGGCGATGCTGGTGAAACCTTTGTATATGAAACCTCTATTGCCTTTTGGACAAACAACACACAAGACATTTGGTTTGAAAATTCCGCTTTCGTATGGTTCAGTTTCCAGCATAAAACCTGGTTCAAATGTTTCCTGGATGAGGTACTGATGCTACCAAAGTGTAATTTACAAAATATGTATCAGTTTTTGTAGTTGATTTCAAATTTAAACTTTGGAGCCATTTGGAGGGACAATTCTTGGTACTGGAGGTGAATTTGGTCTGTGCTTACCTGTTCAATTCCGAAGCAACTGTTGTAAAGCACTCGATTTGTCAAATAAAAAAGTTATATCTGGAAGTATTAAAAAAAAAAAATCCTAAAAAAAGGTATATGTGTCGATCTTGAACAAGAAGCATTCGTAAAGTACATCCTGGACCTGGGAAATGGAAATCTTCTCAAAAATGACTTCAATGAAATCGAATTATCTGAAGATTGGATTTCCAGTGGTAATAAAATTGAGGAAGCATATGGAAGCAGATTACAGCAAAATTACAATTGAAGGAAGGAATGCGTTATTTAGTACGGCTCAACAAAGAAGTAAGTAAAATAAATATGAATATTGTCCATCGCCTTACAGGGAAATTCAAATCCTATAAAATTATAATTTTGTTAGGAATAAAAATGAAAGAGGAATTGAATTCGCGTCGGAATTTCTTAATTCAATTGAGATGGCAGATTTGTCACCCAATGACTAAAAACTAAGGAATAACACAATAGTCATGCTTATACGTAATTTTGATATTTCACTGGGTATATGTAATGGAACACGCCTGTTTGCTACTGAATTATGTAATAACGTAATTACAACGAGAATAATTACTGGGAAAAATGCCAAAAAAGAAGTAAACATTAATCTGCAGTTAGAAGACAATCGACAGTGTGAATCACATATATACAAGCCTCCCGCATGCCAAGTGCCAGGGACCGAGAGAAGCTCCGTCTCCTGGTACTACATATCTTCCAGACTTTCATAGACTTAGATTATCCTGATGGTTTAAGCATCCTCGATGAAAATGTTAGCAAAATGAATAAAATTTTAGAGATTTTGCGAGTTCAGAGTGCAAGAATAGGTTTTAAAATTAAAATTATGAAGACTAAGTCGCTGAGACTGGGAATAAGTGAAGGTGAAGAGGTGATTTTGGCAATGAGAATATCGATCAAGTGGACAGCTTCACTTATCAATGTAGTATTATTAGTAAAGATGAAGGGCGCAGTGAAGACATTAAGAGTAGAATAGCCAAGGGCCAGAGTGCTTTTTCCTAGTTGATAAAAGGTCGTAGGAATAGGAAAATAAGTTTGCAACCGAAATTAGATTGTTGGAAGCTACAGTGATGACAGTGGTCAGTTATGGTTTTGAAGGATGGTCGCTCCAAAAAGCGAAAGAGGATTCGCTAGATGTTTCTTGAGAAATCGCTAAGGGCATCTGGGCATCTGGCTGATTGGCTGTATTTCAAACAGTAAGCTATGCGAAAACTGTGGTTCAATTCTGCTTTCTAGGGCTATGACGAGGAAAAGTCTGAGATGACTAGGATACGTTCTGCGGATGAAGGAAAATAGAGTGCCAAAGATCATCCTTGTCGGTCAATTGTCTAGAGCTAAACGAAAAGCATATCGTCCCCGAATGGGGTGGGAGGATGTCGAAAGGAAAGATTCAAGGGAAATGGAAACTTTTTGGATGGTTCTAAAGAGGGCGGCTTTTTTAAATAGATTTGGATAGAGGAGGAGGTGGCTTTTTGAATAGATTTGGATAAAGGAGGAGCGTGTGTCAGGGGCGTCGTTTGGGGGTGGCAAGGGGGGCAGTTGTCCCCCCAATAATGTGGCGAAAAAAATATTATACATCTCCTGCCCTTTGACTATCCAGATATGGACCCTTCTTGCCCCCCCCCAATAAAAATGCTGGAGATTCGCTCCTGGTGTGTGTGGCTGTGAGGACCTCAGGCGGCTTGGCTTTGAAGTGAGTTGTTAGTTGTAGTAGTATGTATATGCAAGAATATTGCGACATTCAAACGCAAATAACAACATTTTTTTTTTTTTATTAATCCACATAACGGTAAGCTAAAAAGCTTGTCGTACTAATACAATATATAATAAAATGAAAGGCAACACAAAGGTCTAAACTGAAAAGGCACTTGTGTAAAACTGGCTATCAACCAACATATTCTTAAACGATTCAACTGATCCGGCTTCAACAACTTCTGGCGGTAAATTATTCCAAGAGTCTGTGACCCTATTAACAAATGAATTGTGTCCGATTTTCCTGTGGGTTCTTGGTGGGTAAATTTTATAAGGATGCTGTCGTGTCAAGTGGTAGTGGCTGAATTCGAAAAATTTTCCTACCTCAATATCGTCCACGCCTTTGATTATTTTGAATGTGTTTATGAGGTTGGTACGGCGACGTCGGAAATGCAGTGGAGGAAGTTGGAGCCTAGTTAGTCTTTGTGCGTAAGGAAGGTGTTTCAAATAAGGGATCATTTTTGTTGCCCGCCTCTGAATCTTTTCAACTCGGTGCTCGTCTGTTACATTCAGAGGAAACCAAACAGAAGTATCATATTCAACAACTGGCCGAACAAATGATTTATAAAGTAACATAAAATTCTTAAGATTAAACTTCCTGAAATTCCGTTTTAAAGTGAGGAGTTGGTAATTTGCATTTCTTACTACAGTCGAAACATGTCTATCAAATTTTAAATGTGTATCAAACCGAACATCAGGCGAAAACCGAACATCAGTCGCACAACGAAGCTGTGGATTTTCAACGCCCTCGTCGGCTCTGTGATGCTCTATGGAGCTGAGACGTGGCAAGCTTCAGCCGCAACCCTCAAGGCAATTGATGTCTTTCAGTCGAAGAGCCTGAGGAGGATCGAAGGTCTACGATGGTTCGACTTTGTCAGCAATGAGAAGCTGCTGCAGCTCACCAAGCAGTCTTGGTTTTCGACCCAAGCAGCCGAGTGAACACTACGATGGTTTGGACACCTACTTCGAATGCCTCCACACATACCTGCGAAAACGATCCATGACTTCGACCCTGTCAAAGCCGGTTGGAAGCGACCTCGCGGCCGACCGAAGAAACGATGGTCTGACAGCCTGTCCGAGTTCCTGGCGATGGCAAATATCAGGTTGAGTGATGTGCAAACGCTTGCCATGGACCGAAGTGGATGGAGGAGGCAGACGTCACTCTCTACGCCGAGCAGCGCCCGGCAGGAGACATAAGTCAAGTCAAAGTATCAAAGTGAACACCGAGGTCGCGTACAAATTCTTCTGACGGTATCTGTGAGCCAGATAGGGAGTATGCACGGCTGGGCTGATTTTTATTCCCGTAATGAAGCACTGCACATTTTGATGCATTTACAAACATCGAATTAGACTCGCACCATCGTGTTATTGAATCAAGATCTTCTTGAAGCATAGGCTCATCATCGGTAGTTAGTATTGGTCGGTAAATTTTAGCATCATCAGCAAACAACTTCACTGACGAATGACGAACACAAGATGGTAAATCATTGATGAAAATACAGAAGAGTATAGGGCCCAAGCAACTACCCCGGGGTACCCCACTCAGGACATCAATTGATTGAGATGCTGCTTCACCGACAACTACCTGTTGAGACCTACCACGCAAATAATCAGCAATCCAATCAACAGTTCTTACACCAATATTATAGAGTCGACATTTTTCAACTAGTTGTGACATTGAAACTTTGTCAAAAGCTTTGGCGAAGTCTATGTAAATGCAATCAAACGGTATACCAAGATCAGCATAATGCTGAAAATCAACAATAACTTCCAGAAGTTGAGCGTTGCAAGACCTTCTCTTACGAAAACCATGCTGGGCAGGATTCCAAAGATTATTTTCATCAAAATAAGCTTGGATTCTTGCAACAATCAGCTTTTCCATAACCCGGCAAAATATAGATGTGATGGAGATCGGACGGTAATTTTTAAAATCTGATTTTAGACCGGCTTTGTGTAGGGGTTTAACCATTGCTTTTTTCCAACCCGAGGGACAGGAACCTGTCGCCAAGGACTGATTGTACAGAAACGTAAGCGGTTGTGCAATTACATCAGCAATCTGTATTATCATAGTGTTAGGAAATCCATCTATATCTGGGGACTTAGATGTATCAAGCTTTTTAAGTATTTGATGAACCTCTGCAACACTAAAGTCTGTATCATTACATGATAAAGTTCCCACTTTGTATTCCCTGAACTAAATCTTGGACATGATGTGTCTGGTTAGGTATAACAAAAACTGATGCAAAAGTTTCATTAAATATGCATGCTTTATCAAAATCGTCATCATTTTTTTGTTGTGTAACCGGATGGGTGAATGTGCAGTTACTCGGTGAAAAGTTCGGCTTGTTTCTATTTACATATTTCCAAAACTGCTTTGGGCAAGTTTTGCTCGACTGAATAATGTGTGATTCCACTACTTCCCTATTCGCTCTTAACAACTTTGTGGCCCTGTTCCTAGCACGTTTATACAATGACCACGTGTCATCATCCTGATTCATAGAACTTGGTTTTTGCGAAATCTTTTATTCAATTTTTAGTTTAGTGTAAGATCTCCAAAGATGATTTTTTTCCTGGATTGACTTGAGTGTATGTCTAGGTAGTTTTGGTCTCTTCCTTTGGCCACAATATTTTTTAATCAAAGGAACAAATCTATCCCTACATTCTATCAATGCCTGTTTAAAAAATTAAATGCAACGTCAGGCGCCACTTTTCCTTTCTGCAGCTCATCCGTGATATTCAAAGACACAAGGAATTCCCTCATTGACTGATAATCAGCCCTAGCATAATCATACCTACGAGAATCAGTATTTTCTCGCTGGACAAACGTATTCATAGTAATTTGAATTACAGAATGGTCACTTTTTCCTAGTGGAGAAAACATTTCCAAGCCTAAAATATCATCAACATGTTTCGTAATTACTAAATCCAATATTGAGGGAATAGAATCGCCTCTTGCCCGCGTGGGGCTATTTACATGTTGGTGCAAAAACAAATCATCAAGTCTATCTAAAAAAAGTGTCGAATGAAAAAGCAGGACCATTTATTGCTTATGTTCAAAACAATTCAAATGAAGATATATATTTTTTTTCAACTAGATTTAGAAGAGATACGCAGAAGCCAATGCACTTAGTTGAACACTAACGTATGTGTAGTATTCAAAACGGTATACAGTATTTAAAACAATGCAAATGAAAGACTCAGGAGAAAGAATCCTCAAGGAAGGTTCATAGAGGAGAAAATCCAGTCTAGTGTAGGATATGCAGTAAAATATTTTTTTGAAATTCAAATTGAACTAAATACATGAGAGTTCTGTCCAAAAATATGAAGATTCATACAAGCAGCAAGATTCACCGAATTACCAAAAAATAAAAGATGATCCAAACCTTTTTTTCAAAAAGTAATGAGTGCTACAAATTTATCATGCAAGAGCAAAATGATGTTCTTTTTGTGTTATAATATTAAAATATACTATTTATTTCTTACGCATTGTTGTTCACATTTTGCTGAAACACAGCTAGTTAAAGTAAAATAATTGTTGTCTTAATCGCAATACAATTAGTCATTTTTTTCCTTATAATTAAATGTGAATAAAATTTTCCTTCTTCGCCAAATTTTTTTGGCAACTAATTTCTATCAAGACGTTTTTTCCTGTTATCTAATTTTTACTAAACTCTTTTCCTTCCCTGTTTTTTTTCTTGCTAATTTTTTTTCTAGCAGAACATTTTTATTTTTCTGCTAACTTATCTTTAATAGAATTTTTTTTCACCAAGGTGTTTTTTCATGCATAATATTTTTCTGCTAACTAACTACTAAAATTGTGTTTTTCGCCAAGTTTTATTTGTTGTTGTTTGCTAATTTCTTGCACATTTTTCTCCTGCAAACTCTTATCCTGCTAACTAAATTTCAATGAACTTTTTTTTTTCATTCACGAAGTTATTTTGGTGCTAATCAATTTCTAACACCACATTTCTTTTCAGTTAAATAAGTTTTAACTTTACCTTAGACCTTAGTTCCTCCAGAGGCTCATAGGGCGCTAGTGAGTAGCCTCCAATTTTCCCTCAAGTGGGTTGCTGCATCAATGTCCTCCCACTGTGGGATGAGACTAGTCTGGACTGGAGGGCTCTTCCGTCACGTTTGTACGTTCTACGGAGTGAGTTGTTTGGTCTTTCTTTTTGACAGGTGCCATTTAACTATTTCAATGTGTTGTATTGATGAAAAGAGAGCCGATAGTGAACTCACTTATACTTAGCGCGGAATCGCTTGCAAGCGCGAATAGGATGGATTAATTTTCTAATTTTTAAGACTTGGTTGAGATGAATTCATCCCTTCCTGAAACTTGATGTCCTTTCCTTTGTTTCTCTGGTCAGATTCTTTTCATTTTGTGTCTCGGATGAGATGTTATCCATTGGTTTAAAGCGGCTTCACGCCTGACGGTTGTTTGCAAAACGCGTTCACTACATTGAATCATGATGCAACCACTTTTTCCCGTATCTTTCACTCACTGGTTTTGGCGATTTTCTTTCTCTCGAAATTTACACTTCACATCGTTATGGTGTAAAGAATAGGGCTAAAACGGAGGTGGTACTCAAACAAGTGGTACCCAGAACCAGGAAATCCAGAAATGACCTTGTGGGACAACAGTATCCCGTCACTATCTCTCTGTGCGAGGATTAAGGAAGTGTGGTGCGGGATGAACTTGGTTTTAAAGGAAGGCTGAATAAGAGGATAATACCGGCAAGGGTGGATTTATCATCATTTGGTGATAATAGAAGGTATTTGGGAAGGGTGAAGTCGAAGATAGGCCTTTATTTTTACCCAATCTGTGGAATTGGGGAGGATGATTTAATTATTTCTTGGATTATTTCTGTAAGGCGTTAAACGGAAAGAGAGAGAATTTTTTTTCGGGTGTGGTATATAAGAGAGGAATGGATGAATTTTATATTAATTGATAGAAGATTTATGGGGAATAAGAAGTTGGGAAAATCGGTGGATATGGCACACCAATTTTCCACAGATATGGCCCATAGAGACCATGTTCTGTAAGTTATATAATTATTGGTCTGTATTTAAGGGTGTGGGCTTGTTCATAAATTTTATGTTGCTGTATTTTTGTAGTAACCATGGCTCATAAAGGCTTTTATTGCTAATAAATATCATATTATGTGCCGGGCTGTTTTCAACCAACCCTGAGGATCCAAGGCGATGACCTTGACCTTAGCCCTTCAAAAGGACTAATGCTTGCTTACGTCACTTCTCGTCGTAGCCCCCCCCCCCCCCAGCCATGTAAGTTACAGTAGTGTAGGTTAACATTTATGCCGCCTCTTAAGTTTTGCTATTTAATCTAAATGTAACTTAAATATCTTTCTAAAGATGCTGTCATTGCTATGAAAAAATATAATACATTGGAAATTCGTTTAGAGAAGAATTCAGGTTTTTAGAAGCTTAGGCCTACCATATAATTTTCAAAAGTAAAAAGTATCTGTCGTTAGGTGTAAGTAAATAAGCAGGCGTGACGCCAAATTTCAAAATTTTCTGTTATTATGGAAAGGATAGATTTTTTAATATTCCCTGCTCCTGGTCTCACTACTGGAAATGGTTGTATCATTCGTAAATTAATATTGTAAGTTGCAGCATTGTACAAACAGTTGTGCAAAATGCAGGGTTGTACAAGCGTACATTCAAAGAAAATGCAATGTCAGATTCCAGCCTTGCTAATATGTGATCTTTCCTAATTGGTCCTAGCGAAGCTTTCAAAGATTTTCCACCACCCCCCTTGGAAGGAAGACTGCAGTTTGGTTGTAAAAGTGTACCTCCACCTCCAAGGCTTTGAACTGTCTTTTCCTATGTCATACATATTGTTTTAGTGAGTTTTGTATTAAAGGGGAAGGAATTAGAACGACGTTAAGTCGTGGTGAAAGTGTTGAACAACGGTTTCGTATTAATTCAAAGACGTGTTGTGCCATGTGAATGAAACTTCCAGGACGAAATTTTCACCGAAAGCTAAAGGTTTGGAAGGTATTTCGAGTCCTACCCCCCCCCCCACTCTCCTATCAGAGCACATACCTGTCTCTGTATTGGACGATTTTGTACTAGATGAATAAAACTTAAAGGAGTGTTTTCAAGTTCATGTATACACTCCACTTCTCTGATTTTATACCTTGAAATTTGCCATGATAGTAGCCCCTAACTTAAAAAACAAACAAAAAAAGAGTCAAATTTGGCATATAACCTGGCTCGAAACATGTTTGCTTCCTTGTCAGTGCCTAGGGCCTGGAGTCCATGAGAAGGAGACCAATCTAAACGTAATTTTTGTTTTCAAATTTAAGTCATCGGTAGACGTGTCTTCCGAGACTCTCTCAAACTTAAAAGTGGGTAAGGTGGATGTTGGAACTTGAAGATACCTCTCCAAACTTTAACTTGAGCTATAATTTTATTTCTGAGTGACGAATTCAAATATAAGAACAGTTTTTGAATTTAGTTATACACCGCGGTTTGGCACTTTTGCCAAATATTTTATTTGACATGGCATTCTTCAGGGTGAGTAGTGTGAGGAAATGTGTTCTAGGTAACCTTTTCCATAAATTCCCAAGCATGATATTGCAAGAAAAAAAAAATGAAATGTAGTGTTTCATTTTCGATATAATGCAAAGGGCAGGTAAATATTCTAATTCTTCATAGCTTTCTTAAAGAACTTTAAAAACTTAAAGTAAAATATCTAATATTTTTTTTAACAATGACTCAATTAACAAATTCACTATTTTAGAGTGCACTAGAGAAAGGCGTTGTTTAATTACATTGTACTTCCATTCAACTGTCATGGGATATTACCTCACTAATTAACTCCATGGGAAATTTATTTTGATTTATGGGAATGTTTTTGAAACTAGAGGAAAACTTGTTTTTATCGGTATTAAGGCTAATATAAAATACTATAGTAATAACAAAAATGCATTCAGGAAAATTGACTTCTGTAGTAAAGTAGATTTTGTTGTATTACTATAATGGTCGTCAATCTTGCCCTGGGAGGGGGTATGGGTACGGTTTTAAGGTGATTAAAACTAGGATAGCGTTTCCTTGGGGCCGGCCTGACTAATTATCTGAAGCGTACGTACTGGGAATTGACGAGAAACTTCAATAATGTTATATATAGAGATTTGGTATAATATGATTACTTTTATTAACTCAACCCACAACGGTAAAAGGTCTGGGTATATATACGTCACTGGGACTATACGTCCCACAGCATAAAACGAATACAATATTACAGTTACCAAATATAAAACATTAAGGCACTTACAATATTCCAAGGTATTCCTAAGTAAAAAGACCAGAGGTCACCCCAGCAATTAAGATAGATAAGTTACTCGATCCCATAAAATTTATCTTTTACACCATAGGTCAACCACGTCATTCTGGACCACAGACGTACATATGCAAGGAAGTGGTTGTTTTGTCAATTTCCTTTCCAAGCCTACACATACAAGGAAATGGGGTTGTTTTACAGTTAATTTTTAAACTTTATCTTAATAAAAAGCGGTATTTCAAAACTTCGCATTTGGTATTTTACGTCTTAATATTTTTACTAAAATCAAATTCTGACTTAGCTGGCCAGCTTGCTACACTTCGTGCTTTTGCTTGCGTAGGCCTATGTTTAACTTACATGTTACTATAAGGATTTATGTAAAGGCCCATTCACAATAAGACTTTACTAATACCGAGTTGGAGCTAGCGTTTATTTTTAACCATTCAGAATTTTCCATGGAATTTTTCAACCAATCAGAAAATTCTATGGAAAATCTGATTGGCTCAATTTAGCTCTAGTTAAATTTCAGCCTTAGTAAAATTTCGTTGTGAATGAACCACAGAGTTATTTTTTGGAAGACTCCATGAAGACAAGAATCACTTACATAAAGCATATATACATGTATAATTGTTTTGTTTTTTTTAGTTGGCGTGGAAGCATTTACAAATTAATATGGCCAAATTTGTTGGTGTATGTGTTTTTTTGGTATCTGATAAAGACAGTTTATCTGCTTGTACCGGATGAAGATTTCCGCTAGTAAGTGACATCTCTTTTTACGATTATGAAGTATCTAGTTTTCTATTAAATAATATATATATAT
>JAQQPU010005483.1:35615-47021 GCA_029168905.1 Artemia sp. Kazakhstan ARC1039
GTATTCCGTAATAATTCTATATCTCCCATAAAATTTTTTGATCAACAGAATCGAATGCCTTTTCAAAATCAATGAAGAGTATTTTTTTTTGTCCCATTGTCTGGACTCTTCAACCATTAATTTAAGCATGAAAATAAGATCAGAGCAAGACCTACCAGGTCTAGAGCCGTGTTGTTTTTCTCTGAGGTGAGTCTAGGGCTGCTCTTAGGCGTTGTATTTTACTAGGCAATGACGTTAAGTTGATACCCTTCAGTGTCACAGAAAAGCGCATCGCCCTTCTTGAAAATTTTGGCCAATATACCCCTGGTTTTATATTTTGGGAATTTTTATTGATCCAGATGACCACTAGGAGAACCGTCCAAAGAGTTATGCTGGCTCTAAGGGATGTTTTCAGCATCCCTATCGTGATCCCATCAACTCCAGATCCACGTCCATTTTTCAACTTTTTCATGCTGTCGTCAGTTCTTTGGTGCTGGGGGTGGGAGGGTCAGCCAAGGCCGTACCCGGCATTTTGTTTTTTTTGGGGGGGCGGCACAAAAAAACCTCAAAAAACGTATACAAAATTTGTTTATGTCCAATTTTGTTACGTTTGTGCGAGTCAGACAAACATTTCGGGAGGAGGGGTTTTCAAACCCCCTAACTCCTCCCCCCTGGATACGTCCATGCGGTCAGCACTAGCGTCAATTAGTTAGAAAGGTCAGATCGACTATAGGCCACAGTTAGGTCAACTATGAACCATAGTTTGATCGACAGTGAGCCTAGAGCGACTACATGATTTAGTGTTAATGATAATATAACTTGAATAATTAAAAACAATCAATCGAGACAAGATAATTAATAATTTTGCTGAGGCTAAAGTTAGAAAAGTCAGATTTAAATAGATGGAAAATATTGTTAATAAATGAAATTTTGCTAAAATTGGGCCTGTAAATTTTGAGTGGCAAGGTCTGAGGCTCTAATCAATCCTTTGCCCTGTGGGGGGGAGAAGCTAGAAACACAACTATAGATAAACCTTTCAGAGAAGTTGTTCTTGATGTTGAATGTGTTCCTGGGCTATTATTTGGCTATTTAAATACCTAACCTCCCTCATGGTCTGTGGTTTTCATGTGTTTTATCTTTTTGCGGTTTGAAAAAGAATGTGTGTTTGCCACGCTATTTTCAGGTGCTGTCCCTGAAATTTATTTAAACAACGATTCACTATTTTTTTTTATTATACAGATTGAGGCTGAAAACCAGGTAGGTCATCTAGGCAATTCACAGTTAGGGCCTTATTAGCGAGCTGGAAAGTAAAACCGGCTTAGCTTTTCATTTTTTTCCATTTTTATGATTAGTGGAAAGTTGCCAGACCGTCGCGAGAAGACAAGAATTTTCTAGATTTGAAAAGCAAATCCAGCCGCTAATAGAAAGTGTTTCTCGCTAGTGGTTTTTGGCGCTTAATTCCAATTACTGGGCTCGTGACTTAGTGCAGGTTTTGATTTTGGCTGACTGTACATGAATATTAAAACAAAATTTGTATATTAGCCTAATTTTAATTTTTTTTGGCTAAATGGCTTTCTCAAAATTTTGATCGGACGATTTTGAGACAAAAAGGGGCTGAGGAGGGTGCCTAATTGCCGTCCAATTTTTTTTTGTTACTTAAAAAGGGCACTAAAGCTTTTAATTTTATTTATGGACGTTTTTATTAGTAACAAATATGCATAAATTACGAATTAACTTACGTAACGAACTTCTATATTCGTATATTTTTATTACGTATATTAAGGGGTTCGCCTCCTTGTCAATACCTCGCTCTTTACGCTAAAGTTCGAATTTCTTTCCAATTCTTTAAGAATGACCCCTTAATCACAAAGGCTGTTAATTAGAATAAATAGGTCTTATGAAAGTACTAAAAAAAAGCTTTAACGTAATGAGCGAGGTGTTGACTAGGGGGCGAACCCCCTCATATACGTAATAATTTCTGTTCGTTTTAGGTTCTGATGTTGCTCCTTACTTTCAGTTGAAAAAAACTGTTTAATTAATTTTTTGTTTAATTTAATTTCTGATCGTTTTTTAAATAATGCTGGGAAATCCGGTGCCCCCTTCATAACAATGTCCCTTCCCCCATGAAAACTTCCTCTGTGAAAAGATCCTACTACATAACACCACCCCCCCCCCCCCCTACCATAAAAATTCCCCCTGAAAACGTCTGTATACTTCCCAATAAACCAATACTATATATAAACATTGGGCAAAGTTACATAACTTGCAGTCCCTCCCCAAGGGACTGTGGGGGATTAAGTCATCCTCAAAGACGTAGTTATTGTATTTTTTTTTACCATGCTGAACAAAATGGCTATCTAAAATTTCGATCGGGTGACTTTGGGAAAAATGAGCGTGGGAGGGTCCTAGTTGCCCTCCATTTTTGGTCACTTTAAAAGGGCGCTTGAACTTTTAATTTCCGTTTGAGTGAGCCCTCTTGCGATATTCTAGGATCACTGGGTTGGTACGATCACCCTGAAAAAAAAAACAAAAACAAACAAACAAACAAAAAAACCAAATAAACACGCATCTGTGATCTTTCTTCTGGCAAAAAATACAAAATTCCACATTTTTGTAGATAGGAGCTTGAAACCTCTACAGTAGGGTTGGTTCTCTTATATGCTGAATCTATGGTGTGATTTTCATTAAGGTTCTATGACTTTTAAGGGGTGTTTCCCCCTTTTTTAGAAAATAAGGCAAATTTTCTGGCTGGTAACTTTTGATGGGCAAAGCTAAACTCGATGAAACTTATATTTTTGAAATCAGCATAAAAGTCTGATTCTTTTGATGATTCCATTGGTATCAAAAATTTATTTTTTTTGATAGAGTTTCGGTTACTATCGAGTCGGGTAGCTCAGTTCGTTACCACGAACCGTTTGAAAAACTGAAGCTCTAAAAAGAGCTGTTTGGTAACAATACATACACCAGAATAATCTGCTTTTGTGCTGATTCCAAGTTTGAAGTTATTATTTTGGCTAATTAATAGGACTTCCGTCATGAATTGTATTTTTCACGTTTTTGCAATATTTTGTGGTTTGAAAAAGGATGCATATTTGCCACAAGAATTTATCCTTGAAACCTTTCGATTCTGTTATGCATTTTGTACGAGGAGTAAGCATTTAAAAATTCCTCAATGTAAGTAAGAAGTGTTAAAACTAAAAAAAAACGAAAACAATCCTGTATATTAGGGGGCTGCAGCCCCCTCTACGCCCCTGCTCTACAATGCAGTTTTAAAATTTGTTTACTGAAATCGGTTAGATTGCAAAAATTGTGGACAATTGGTAGTTCAAAGTTTTTTTTTTCTTTTGATTGCCTTTCAAGACGCTTGAATCGAAAATTATTTTGTTTAAAGCAAGTGCATATTATTAAGCCCTTTCCTTTTTGAGGCATTATGGTAAATACACTTCTTATCCCATTACTCTTATGCTAGAGTGGCCGTTCCTGACGCGCTGAGGAAACACGCTACACTCTAGTGTAATGAGTAGGGGGTAAGTGGGTGGTAACTCCCTTCACGTACTGGATTATGAGGTTTTATTAGGTCTATTTTGGTGTTTACTGACGCTCTTTTCATTTGTGTTAAGTTTCTATTTCTGTTCGTTTTTAATATCGTATTTAGGGTTGAACCTAATAAAAAATCGGGTACTTGTCTGCTAAACAAAACACGCTCAAGGAATGAAGTTAGGTTACTCCTAATGAAATATAGCAAAACATAATACTTTAGAAACAAAATAACAGAAACTACGACAAAGAATTATTGAAAGCAGGTCGCGTACAACGCCCTGTATTAAATACCTAACTCAGCCTAACCTAAACCCTAACCACCTCTATGTACTAAATATTTAGTTAGAATATTTAATTAGAATTAGAATAATTAGCTGCATCGTAGTTTTTCTCACTCAAAATAAGTAAATCATAACCGATTCCGATGAAGCAAACAAGTTATTGTTAGATCTTACACAGCGTAATTCTTGAATGTGTTTGGTTTAACAGATCAGTTCAAAAGGGGCTGCCCCTCCCTCAAACCTTCGCTCTTAACATAAAGTTTTGGCTTTTATAGCAATGTTTCAGAAAAGGGCTCATTCAGATGCATTTACTTTTCAAAACAAAGTTAAATTTTCATAAGCAAAAGGATATCTAACCTCAGCTCTTTCACAAATAATAAAAGAGAAGCAAGAATGGGGTTTTATAAGGCCAACGAAAATACTGGATGAAACGGATATTTGAAAGGACAATCCCCTCTCTTCTTCAGCGCTATAAGAAAAAGTTAGCAGGAAACATGTTCACATTATCTGAACGAAAATGTGAACAAAAAAAAAAAGAAAAAAAAGGATACAAACAAACAATACGGAAAGCTAACCTAGAAACCAAACAACACGGAAAACCATCAAAAATAACAAATAAGTAAAATCAAAATTTAGAAGAATTAACTTATTAGTTTTACAATTGCACCCAATTGACCGTATTTGACCCTTTTTGTTAATAGCGTTTTATGAGAAGATTTAGAATAAATGAATTCCGCATGTTTAGAATCAACCTTCAAAGTACAATTTTTCTGTGCATATATTGTAATCAAGGTTTTGGGGTTCATTGAAAACGGTCGCGCTTTGCTCATAGTTTGCTGGCATGAACTGTCTGATCTAAAACCCTCTTAAATGTAA
The DNA here is from genome assembly GCA_029168905.1 of Artemia sp. Kazakhstan ARC1039. Classification (NCBI taxonomy): domain Eukaryota; kingdom Metazoa; phylum Arthropoda; class Branchiopoda; order Anostraca; family Artemiidae; genus Artemia; species Artemia sp. Kazakhstan ARC1039. The sequence continues at coordinate 40,292 of JAQQPU010005483.1, forward strand.
GGAGGCTACTACCTCCTGAAATCTTATTTTTTCATGTTACCGTTTAATTTTTGTATTTTGACAATGCCTCGAAAATGGTAATCATCCTTGAACTGGTACACACTTTAAAACTTTTTTTTTTGGGGGGGGGGGTTGAAATATAATTTATGAATTTTAGATGCGTATATTTTGCATTTTCAAGGAGACTTCTTCGGACAAATCTTGGGCTTATGGATGCCCATTCACAGTCAGTCAAACCCTTATGGAGCCATCTTTGTCATTAGTTATCGAAACTTTATAAAAAGAAAGTTTGGTACGAACGTTTACGCAAAAACCTGTTTTAACATAATTCCGAATGTTTCTTCAACTGAAAATTCCTTCAGTTGAAGTTTTCCCATAAAAAATACTAGTGTCAGTAAATGTGTGCAATTTTTAAAGGGGGAAAAGAAATTCCTTCTTCCGCCCCCCATTCACCCCAAGGAATTATCTTTATGAACTGTGTGTTACTGATTCCTTAGAAACAATGAATTTAAACGCCTATCTATAATAAGTGGAAATTTTGCATTTTTGCCGGGAAGGATGTTCACCCTTTTGTGGAAGTGCATGTGCAAGTATAAAATACATCCTTTTTTCAGTCATTTCATTAAAACATCGATGTATTGCAATTCCTATTCTCAGTTCATTCCTTTGACGTTCATATTGGGTTTCTACGTTAATCTGGTTGTCAAAAGATGGTGGGAAATGTTTCAAGCGCTCCCTGGACTCGACAATATTGCCATTTACGTGAGCACATCCATCCATGGACAGGTAATTAAGCATGCTCAATTCTCTTAGATTTAGCAAGGACTTGAGTACCGGTACTCAAAATGTTTTTTTTTTTAAGAAATTTTTCTTCTTTTTCTTTCTTGAGATTTCACCTAACTTCTTTTATTCTTCCCTGTACTACTGCCCAAAGGTTGATTAGGTGTCTGAACAAGCCCAGACTGCGGATAATTTGTATTTTAATTGAACCATTGATTCCAAATTCTTAGTGAGGTATGTTTTTTTTTTTTAATTTTAGCCCTGTCTGACAGTGGTTTATATTCTAGGATGAGAGATCTAGACTTCTTCGACGAACAATCATGCGCTACCTGAACTTAGCCTACGTAATGGTAATGTCTAACATAAGCGCCCCGGTGAAGAAAAGATTTCCAACAATGAAGCACATGCTAGAAGGAGGTATTCTAGAAAGAAGTATTTTGTTTTATTTTTTGGGGTTTAACATTAAAGTGGATCTGATTCAGAATAGTAACTTTCGAGAAATAAAATGGTATGTGTGCGAAAAGCAGTGTCTAACAGCAGAAAACGAACCAGTTACGTATATCCAATGGAAAGTGAAACTATTTTTTAAAACTGGCTTGTAAAAATTATCGGGAATTTTTGACTGAAACTGTAAAATGTTTGAAAATCGACCAACTTCCATTATCCTAAGCAACTTCCACAATATTCTGGAATTATTAATTGAATCTCAATTATGATTCTGTAAGGTTTTTAAAACATCATTCATTCGTTAAGTTATGAATTTCAAAAATAAAGAAAATAGTGAAATTCACAGATTTTTTTTCAAGCCGTGAGTGTAATAATTTGACCTTGGCTCTAAGAACCATTAGGTGGAAATACTTCTGACTAATTGCGTGAATTAACTTTCCAAGTCCTGCCAATTCTTGTCTTCTTATGAATATCAATCTGGCAGCTTTCCGCTTGCCATGAATAGTAGATGGGAAGCCAAGCCGCTTTGCTAGCCAGTCCATGTATAACGTCTTATAAGATCTCGAAACTAAGTAACTGGATTTGAATCTATTAATTTTGGTTGTAGTTATGTATACTAGTATGTAAGACCAATTTTCTCTGATATATATGATGAATTTTCCAGTAAATGCTTGAACTAATAAGTAAAAACAAAGTCAGGGGTGTTTGCTTCACTGCGTAATAAATTGAACCAAGTAAGGCTGTTTCTAGAGGGCTTCAAGAACGGTTAAAATATTTCAGGGAGTGTAAAATTTTCTGCTATGATCATGCCCTATAATAATCTTGGGCTTATGCAAAATTTAGTCGGTTTATTCCTTTCGCGGATCAAAATTAACCATATCTTATTTTATTCCCCATTACACTTCTTGGCTGAAGGGCCGCAAAAAGGAGATCAGCAAAGTCGGTCTGATTTTGATGTATTGTACCCCGTCCTTTATATTCTATTTACACCTCCTGTAGATATGTTGCATAGCCAATCAAAATTATGAAAACATTAATATTTTTTTTCTTTCGGTTTGTGGTATGGGAAACAATATCTTTGAAAAATACTTAAGATCCTCTTTTTCTATGTACGAATAAATTTTCAAGAATATTGTAGTTTCCTTTGGTTAATATAGCAGGGACCTGACTGGAAGTAGAAGGTTAGAACCCTACCCACTCACAAGTTCCCCATTCCAAAGATGGATTCAAATTTATTGCTAAAGTTTTTACAGTAATATTGCGAACCAAAATTGTAAACATAACTTCACACATCAGTAAGAAGAGGGAATCCTCGGCAAAGCTGATCCAACCGACCCCCTCCCCGTGGAAATGTTTTGTAAAATTGTTAAAAATATATGAAAATCTCAATATTTGGGCCTTCAGATGTAATTAATAAAAAAAAATCCGAAAAAGAAGTTTTTCAAAGAAAAGTAAAGGCCGTATTAAACTTAAGAATTACTATTAAAGAATATTGAAACCCAAAACGAACAGAGAGTATTTGTCGTAGTTGTGCCTTTTGAGTACTCCTAACCATTCCGACTTACGCGTGTAAGGATAGGGAGGGAATCACAAAATTCTCGTCTCCTGATATCTACCTAAGCTAGCTGTTGGGTTTCAATCAAACTTGTGCCCTACTTATGACATTTTGGGATCCAATCCGATGGTATATGTAAGGGAAATGAAGAGATCCTATATCCCATAAATCATGACATCTACCTGAACGTAACCAGTGTTCTTCTTGAGTCTGTCATGAGTCCAAAATCAGTCATCATCTGTAGGGCAGATGGTTTCTAAATTAAAGTTTTCAGGATATTTATCAGAAGGGTTAGTCAGATTTCAATCAACTTTTAAAAGAAGTAACAATTTCGGTCCTCGGATTCTTAGGTCCTTGTCCTTGGATTCTAGTCCCAAATAGACCTTTGTGGAGGAAGAGTAAAGGGGCTCCTTAAATTTTCGTAATCCGTAAATACACTGTACCAGAGAGGAACCTCAGGTGCCCCAAATAAACAAAGTGAAAAGTAAAAGCTAAGATCTTAGTTACGTCGTTTCAGGTCTGTTCTTGACCTGATCTGGATCGGGAGGGGGAATAGGGTTTTCAAAATATTTTTCTTCTTTACCCAACCACTATCTTATGAAGTTTAGCCAAAGCTGACGACCAGGTACAATAATGCTTTCGGGTTTTCGTGCCGGATACAGCTCTGTGTGGATAGGGCTTGGCTGCATTATTGTCTTGGGCATGCGCCAGGTTTCAGTTGCACGAAGTAGGAATTAGCAACCGCGGTTTTATTCTTGTCTTTAGGCGAGGTAAGCTGCATCTAATAGATTACAGATAATTCACTCTTAAAAGCAAGTGCATTTAGGTCTTGTTTATTTTTGGCTGAGATTTGTCTTTAAATGAACAAACCGATTGTTTTAGGGATCTCCCGTTTGCTGCAGGAAATGTCTAAACACCATCACATAGCTAATCAAAAGTTAAGCTATTGCAAAAAGGGCTATGGAATTTTTTAGGACGAGAAACTGGAGCAATTTTCAAAATCTACAAAATCACTAATGACATTTTGTAGCTTTTGGCTCCGTTACAGTTTTTGTTATAACACAGTTCTTGGCAGCAGGTACATAAAAATGCCCTATAGGCCGCTAGTCCTTTGACCAGCAACATCAGTTTTGTGCATCTGTTGTACTTTTTTACTCAAAGGAAACAACTGATAGTTGGATTGAACATTTTCCTATGCTAATTTTTGTTTAAATAAATCTGTTGCCCCAGGGTACAATTTATACCGGAGTATAAAATCATAACTCATGTATAATTTTAAATTCAGTTGCAATCTAGATTACATAAATAATGTTTAATGATAGCATTTAACAGAAAAAAACTGAATATCTGTATAAATTAGGAATTTGAAGGAGAAAAAAGAAATAAATGATCATGTGTGTCACTGGAGATTGTAAAATTATGTTGAAAGCTATGGTAACGGTGTAAATTTGCCATATAAACTGATTCAGCATTGAGTTCAAACATGAATAATAACATCGAACTAATTAAGAAACTAAAACAACAAATATTACTTCCTTCTTAAAAATATATGTACTACTGAAACTCATTATTTATGCCAATAAAACTGCTTTTTAAATGCTGCCCTTTGATTATGCATGGAAAATTTCCGCTACACGGTTGCAAAACCATGTTTATAAAATTCCAAATGTCTGTTATGTCGACATTACTGTCGACATATATGTTTGTGATATATGTTTGACATATATGTGATATGTTTGCCATATCAAACAAGGGTTCATCTTGTATTTCTTTCGTATCTAAACGAATATCAATTCTAAGCACTCTATTCTAAGAACTCCTTTTCTTTTAGGGCTGATGAACGAGAATGAATTAGAAATTTTTGAAGATATGGCCAGCAAATCAAAGCACAATAAGTTTTGGATGCCTATTGCCTGGGCTGGAAGTATCATCAGTAGAGCTAGAAAAGAAGGACGAATCAGAGATGACTTTGCTGTCAAAACTCTTCTGGATGAATTGTGTAAATTTAGAAGTGGCTGTGCCACTATAATTGGATATGATTGGGTGCCTATACCCCTTGTTTACACTCAGGTAATTTATAATCAAAATTCAGAAAAATCCTGAAATAACAGGGAAATTTATGTATGAAAGGTGGCTTGTTTGGAAAAAAAAAACTTCCTAATGAAAAAAATTCTATTGAGGAATGAGGCATAAAAAGTAATATTTATTTTATCTTAAAAATACAAGTCGATATCGAAAAAAGTTTTTGCTGATTTTTAAAAAGATCTTGAAGCACAATATGTCCCTTTTTTATTTGTCCAGCATTCACAGGGCCCTTGAACATCGAAGAGAGCTATTTAAGAGCTAAATGCTCTCATATACATGCCTTGTATAAATTCATACTATGCCATAATAAATGCCATATGGCATTAAAATTGGGACCTATTTTATACTGCTACTTCTAGGCTGTAAAGGCTTGATAAAGCCTTTACACCCTAGAGTAAAAGTTTACACTGAAATCTCCATGGTCGCAACCCTCAGACAGACGTATAAATTCCCCTTTTTAATACTCCTCCTCCCAGCCCTCTAAGCAAGGGAAAAGTATAAAATCAAGTTAAAAAAAGCAATTTAGTGAAGGTAGGCAAAATTAGTAGTATGGGTCGTTGAGCCGAATAAAAGGGTCAAACTCATCGGCATAATGGATGAAGACTTTGTGGATCATGCCAATACTATAGGGCTTTTTAGATAATAATAACCACTTGTAATTTTGACAGTTGTATTTAGATAGATAGATAGATAGATAAATATTTATTGAAAAAAAGACTGTCACAAACCCTAGTGGCAAGGCCGTATCCAGGGGGAGGGTGGGGGGAGGGGGTTTGACCCCCTCTCCCTCCCGAAATGTTTGTCTGACTTGTAAAAGCATAACAAAATTGGATATAAACAAATTTTTTATGCGTTTTATGATGTATTTTTGTGTACCCCCCCCCCCCGGCCCGAAAAAAATCTTTGAGTAAAACCCTACCCCCCGAAAAAACATCCTGGGTGCGGCCTTGCCTAGTGGGCCGAAATTGCATTTCTCATTAAAAAAAAAATACAATAACAAAATAATAAAATGACAACATATAGTTACCACTGTAACGAGATACAACAGGTAACAGTCAGGAAATACAAAATACAAAAGTCATAAATATAGGTCATAATTATAAAATATTTATAGTTCATATTATAAAAAGAATGACAAATAAAATAAACAAATTTTTAAAAATTAAAAAAATATTATATAGAAAACAATTTAAATTTTTGGTAAACGTACAGGTCATGATTTTGGTTGATTTTATTTGTAAAAAAGGGAATAAAATTTTTTTGTAACGTAAGGTAGAAAAGGGTATGGGAGAAAGGATGAGGATGGGGAGTTAAAGAATGAGGGATTGGAGGGGGTGATAAATTTAAAGAATGAGGTTTATACTTGATTTGAGAATCTTGGTATTGATTTTGAAGATGTTATTCTTTTGGACTAATTATGCATCCTTCTCGAAATATATTTTATTCAGCAAACAATTTGTTTGAATTCATATATTTTCAGGCGGTTACGATTGCAGTGTATACCTACTGTGTATCTACACTCTGTGGGAGCCAATTTAGCTTCAGAACTTACAAGTCCGATATTGAAAAGCTTTTTGCTTCAGAGTTCCGAAATGGTGATACTAGTACAGAAAATAATGGTGCTTTTAAAGATCACGGAGACACAAATGTCATCTATTTTCCTCTTTTTGACTTCCTACAGGTAAGTGGTACGCATGCATGGATTCATATGAAAATGGACATTTTGTCTAAAAAAAATTTATGAACGAGTACTGGACATTTTGTCCAGTGCTTAGTGAAAATGGACATTTTGTCTTAGACATTTTGTCTTAGGACGTTAGTACTTAGTGAAAATGGACATTTTGTCTAAAAAATTTTATGAAC
>JAQQPU010005484.1:0-17156 GCA_029168905.1 Artemia sp. Kazakhstan ARC1039
GAAAAGAAATTTATGGTGATTTCGCAAAAAAGCCTCAAACCCCTCGAAAATGGCGTCAGATCAAAATGAATAGCGTAACATTGGAATCAAAATGGTAAAAACCTTGTACAGGGAAGTACAAGGTTCCCTCCCTGAACAACAAGGGAAATGACTTTTTTGCATCGGTAGCACTGATCTGTCTCCCGTTTTTTCGCGTTTTTCTTTTTTTTCAACAGGTCTAGCGGGCTACCAGAACATCATATAGAGGTTCTTAATGGCTCACTCAAAAGCTATTTCTCATATCTACGTGTTTTTTTATAAATTCTGCCATCTGCAAGTGCCCTATGGTACTTTTTGTGCGATTTCTCAAAGGGTGGCACTAGCAGGCTACCAGAACATCGTTGACAGATCGTTTATAGCTCATATAAAAGAAATTGCACATATCTACGTCATTCATATAAATTCCAACATCATCAGGTTCAAATAGCACTAAAAACAGCATTTTTGGTGTCGTGTCTCAAGTGGAAAAGCTGCACTGAAAAAAAAGTTTATTTCCAACAAAATTTTTTGCTCGAATTCAAACAAGTCGAAATAAATCCCATTATTCTGTTGAAATTATGAATTGCTTATTGAATTCAAAAAGTCACAAAAAAAATCCAATTTTTCTATTGGAATTGTGACTTGCTTATTGAATTCCAACAAATTGTCGAAATTATTAAGATTTATGTACTTTTCAGTAGAAAAAAAATGTAATTTTCACCGTAAATAGGTTATATCAATCAACACGGTTTGAACTTCAACAATAGTTTGAAGTTTCTTGAATATCGTTTTAATTTTGACAATAGGATCATTGAAAGTAATATGTTCAGTATAAGTTCAATTCAAATATTTGAATTATAGCAGAAAAAGGGAAATGCTAATTGAATTTCGAGTATGAAAAGATAATTATAAAAATAAGGAAATATATTTTTACTTTGAAATAAGTTGAGCTTTCTTGTCTGCAAACTGAACACGTAGAAATTTATTTACAAAAGTTACCTTTTAACTTTTACAATCGCTTTTTTAAATACATTTTTTGAGAGTTTCTGTAGGTAGAAAATTTCTTAAGATGCTACCCTAACCTTAACAGTACTAACAGTGAAAATATATTCCTTTCCGAACTCAATTTTTTCTAATTAATAACGAAAATACTTTTGTGGGAACAACTTTTGTTTTTGCGACGAATGTCATTTTTGTAATGAAACCCAAAAAGCGCTTCAAAAAAAAATTCTTCCCTGGATTTGCCATAAATTTGCTCCTTACAATGAATAACCAAGTTAGCAAATATATCGAAGAAAAAGACGCCTGTAAGGTTATTTCAGTCCTTTACATACACGCAAAGGAACCAAAAGCTTCCCCTGAAAAGAGAATTTTCTAAAATGGTGCACGTTTCAACTGGACTCAGAAATGCTATACTTTAATAGCATGAATCATGCTTCAACGGTTTGCTATAGGATTAATTAAACAATAGTACGTTAGCCCAATAAGTTTGGAGCGACTCAGCTCAATTGTAGCCGAAACTGAAAAAGGGAATTTTCATAACAATTGATAAGAATTGGGTTTTTATGCAGATTGCAAATATATAAATTTCATTATGTTTAATATCTACCCACCTAAGGCTCCAAGCCTCAGAAGAAAAAGACATTTTGATGGATTAAGGGATTTTGAAAACAGGGATCCCGATATTCGAAAAAGGGAGAAACACCCCCCAAAAAGTTAATAAATCTTAATGTAAATCAGACCTTCAGATTCAGCGTATCAGAATGTTATTGTGGGGGTTATGACCTATCTGCACAAATGTGGAATTTATGTTTTTGCCAGAAGACTGATCACGGATGTGTTTCTATTTGTTGTTTTATTGTTCTAGTATCCTTTTTAAGAGACCGTAAAGATTGGAGGGCAACTAAACCTCCTCCCAAGACCTAATTTTCCTCTTATTTTGTTTTCGAATATTATGATTTGATATCAATTTAACAAAAAAAAATAAACGACGATGCGACGATTTTGCCTAGGGGGCATTCAGATCAGAGAGAGAAGACATTCTGACTCAGAGAGATCAGAGAGAGAAGACAGTCTGATTGTGATGGTAAGTATTAGTGTTTTATGCCATCTTATTGTGATGACAGTTTAGTTTAATAATATTGATAACTTGTATCTTATGTTTCCCAAAATGTTTACGATAGTATATTTTTATAAATTATAACAAGTTTGGTAAAATTCTACGGTAATTTTCTATTAGCTGTAAACCATGCAAGAAGTGAAGTTTGGTTAATGCTAATGAAATAAAACAAAATAGGATAAAATTATAATAGTTTAGAAACAAAATTCGGTTATATATTTGCACATTAGGGGGGTGGGGGGTAAAGCTTAGCATATATTAAACACGTAACCTAACCTAGGTACCCTTTTCCCCCCCTAAACCCCCAAAAAATAAAGTTTAAATATTGTAAACGCAGTTAGAAACCACTGTTTGCAATCCAACTCTCCGTTGAAAGAACCTGTTTGACTAGTTTCTTTTATCATCTATCTTGCGGGGATTACAGCTAATAGAACAGTACCACTTCTACTTTAGCTACTTTTGGCTCTCTTAGAAAGGGGTTAGGTTAGGAAAATGGAACTTTCAGGGATGGGTCTACAGGCTCTAAAGTATGGGTAAAAATGTACTATCTGGAACACACGCGAAAAATGAAGTTTGGTTGATGCTAATGAAGTAAAACAAAATAGGATAAAAATATGAGTTTAGAAACAAATTTCGGCTATACATTTGCACATTAGGGGGGGGATGGGGGTAAGGAATAGAATATATTAAATGCCTACCCTAACCAAACCTAGGTACCTTTTTTCCCCCTAAACCCCAAAAAACAATAGTTTAAATATTGTAAACCCAATAACAAACCCGCTTTACAATCCATTTCTCTATTGAAAAAATAAAATCGTTTCGAAAGAAACCCGCATATTCCCTATATAATACAGCGCGTTTGTTCCAGATAGTACATAAGTACCAAAGTATGTCCCTAGAAGGTACTTTGAAGTACCTACCTCCACTACTTCTCCCTGTAGAGGGTCCTTAAATTTGCCTACATGACAGGTCTATAATTATTGAAATTTTGTCAAACCAACATTTTACCTTAATTTTCAGTTATCAGTTTCTTTTTCTCAAGGTTTAGTTCCAAAACTGTAATTCCTGTTACTTGAGTAAAATTTTAAGCCCTATCAATTTTATTTCTTTTTCAAAATTTAGGAAATATATTTGCATATCTTTAAAACCTTATAAATTGGAATTGAGCAAAGTTGTGAAGCTGAAAACAATTTTGTTGTACTTCATCTAAGCAGAAGATTTATTTTGCAAGGTTTCAATTTTATGACACACAAATTTTATGAGGCGGCGAACAAGAGATTTGATGAGATCTGATGAGTAAGTCAAAGGTATTCAGAAAAGACAGGATTCGTGGCATTATTATTGCAACCGTTCAGCTCTGGAGGTAGAAAAAGGGGGAAGTCTTTCTTTTATTTGTGCTTCGATTTGATTTCATCTTCATTTCAGGTCCGTGTGTAACTGTTTTCCTGATTGGAAGATATTTCTTATTCAAGTGTCTTCTGTCGGCCTGCTATTCCACCATTGAATTACTGATTTCCACCATGAAAAAATGCAGCCGATAAGAGGTGTCACATTATCTGGGAGAAATTTTTTGTTGTAATTTTATGTTCTTGTAAAATAAATGAGATTATTTTTTTGGTATTTATTGATGCTTCAGAAAGAAGAAAGGGAAACTGAATCCTGAGAACTAGATATTAGACTGTAGACCTAGGAAATTGAACAATGCTAGTGATGGAAATCCAATAAAAGAACGGGAAATCCAGCAAACAAGATGGAATTTCAATAAGGATCTTAAAATCCAACATGTTGTTTTGTCACCAAATTGAAAATTCAACTGGAGCATGGGAATTCAACATTTTTGTTTCTCAACAAACTGGAAATTCAATAATGACCATGGAATTCCAAAATGGTCTCAAATATTCAATTTCAGCTATTAAAATTCCAATTTTGCTGTTGATAAACATTTCAAACAATTTTTGTTGAATCTCAAACGATTTTTTTTATAGTGTGGGGCTATTGGGCTAGCAGAACTTATAAAAGTGATGCTTAATGACTCGTTAGAAAGCTCTTGCTCTTATATACGTGTTTCTTTTTTCAATTTTACATTCGTAAGTGCGATATAGCACTGAAAACAAAACTTATGGTATCATTGGTATCATATGGTATCATAGGTATCATTGTAATAGTTATGTTCCAGAACCCTTAACTGGAGGTTCACAAGAACCCCACCCGTACACTCCCCTCCCAGCCCCCTTAGTAAGTTTCATAAATCGTCTGCTCATCAGTAAGCTAATGAAACATTAGCAGGCTACCCCACCTTCGTAGATAGATGTTTAATGGCTCAATTATAAGCTATTGCTTATATTTACTAGGTTTTTTTTTAAAGATTCTACCATATATTAAATTTCACTGATTTTAATGTTAACTAGTTTCTGTGGAGAGTTTGCATTGAACTCTTTGTCATTGTTGAAGCAATAGCTGCTCATTGTTGAAGCAATAGTGTTTGTTTTCTTTTTTAATAAATGTATATCTCATATCTCAGCCCATTTTAGGTTTTTCTTTATTTTTTACGTTTAATTTGGTATCCCTTCTGCACAATGACTCAGTTCAATGACTGGCTCTCGTTTTGGTTCTTAAAAGGACATGTCATGATTAGTTTGTACACAAGTTCGAAGTAAGGCCATCTTGATAGTATTAGGACTATAGACTAGCTTTAGAATTTGTATGATAGCTTGAAATTCACTCTCGTATAGAGAGAAATAAACGGATTTCCAGAGTTTTCATATCATGTCTTATTTGATCTTCATTTCAAGTGATACTAAAGCATATTTCTTACAATTTAATGCTGTATATTACCCACTATTGGTATTATAGCTGGTGAGAGCAAAATGCTGCTTGATAAATCAATCTAATATTTCTGTATGTTGTTCAATTACTTCGCGGTTATTAAAAAATATTTAGTTTTACGCTTATGTTTTTAAGATAATTTTAATTGTATACTGAAAGTTACTAATGTCGAAACTGGTGTTTGACTATGAAAAGCTTTATAGATTCGTTTAGTGTTGTCAGGGTAAATACTCACTTTTGACTCTTAAATAAATAATCCTGTTTTTTATGCTTGACTTTTGTGTTTTCAGTAAAGCGCTAGTTTTGTATAATCATAAAAACATAGGGAAACATAATTAGTTGGTAAAGTTTGCAGATTGCTATGCTCATGTCACACATTAACACCCTTAAGAACAAGCAGAAGCTAATTGCAGATACACTTAATGACCAAAACCTTGAATCTACTATGGCAGAAGTTGTCAGTGAGGCACTGTCTAATGAGGTTGGTTCTTTGGTTAAGGCCTCTGTTAAAAAACCTGCCTCTAGTCATGTGCCTGCTGCTTCTGATGCTAACAATATGGAAATCATTAAACAAGAGGTATACAATAGTCTTAATATGGATTTTGATGTACTTGTGGAAAAATCACTAAAACAATATGATTTGAGGATGTCAAAGCTTGAATCATCTCTTCATTTGCTTGACTCAGGTTTGTCAGAGCTGCAAAAATTTCTGAAACCAATTCAACTCAATGTGGATCGTCTTAGTGATCAGTTTGACCAAATGAAAATTTCAAATCAACTGATCCTATTTGGTTTCAAAGGAGACCCTTATCCAGAAGCTTCTGAAAGCAAATTTCTTGGATTTTCAGTACTAGATTTCCTGGTATTCCTTTGACTAAGAATGACATAGTTTCTGTTAGAAGGATTGGAAAACAAGGCTCAGGTTTGAAATCTCGCCCCTTTGTTGTGGAATTTTGTAGTCCAAGAATGCAGCAGCTTATTCTTAGAGAAAAGAAAAGTTTGCAAGGTAGTGGTGTTTTTATTTCTGAGTCACTTACAAAGCCTAGACTTCAGCTACTTAATTATGCTAAATCAAAGCTTGGGAAGAGGTGTACATGGTCTAGTGGAGGAGAAATATTTACCAAGCTTTCTGATGGTAAAGTGATTACTACTAAAGAGGCATCTCAAGTTGATGCTCTCAACTACAGCCCATCCAGTCAACTACAGTCAACTACAGCCCATCCAAGCCCCTCCCAGGACTGAAATAAACCATTTTTCCCCTTTTAGCTCTGTTTTGTTGTTGTTGTTTTTTTTTAACTCTATTTATGATTTAATGGTTTTACTTATGCTTGAATTTATGTTGTTTTACATTATTCTTTTAAGTGAATTGCATAAACCGTTGATAACTCTTTCCTCTGGTTGTTTCTTTATTGTTTTGCCTTTTTCTTTATTTTCTTTTTGCCTTTGTCCTTGTAATTGTTTGTTATTATTTTATTTTTTGAGTTTTGTAGCTTGCTATTGTTCTTTGTCTTGCAGTTTTTTTTCTCTCTCTTTTCTTTGTTACCTATAAGTTTCACCTTTTTAGTTTCAATTTACTCTCTGCTATTTGAGCCTGCTTGCTGGATATCTTGTTCATTTGTAAAGATATTGTGTGCATTTGTTATATGTGGTAAATCTGGGTGATTTTTCTTTTCTTTTGAATTCTTCTATTCCCAAATCAGTTATCTTTGAGCAACCAAGTAGTGCTGGCAAACAAGAGGCACACACACTTGACCCTCTTCTTGAATCTATGATTAATTCTAGTTACAATTATCACTCTACTATTGATTTTTGTGATAAAATCATGCCTTCTCTCTCTTTAAATAGTTGCTTTAATGTATTTTGTTTGAATGTGCGTGGGATACGAGACAAGTGGGATAGTCTTAAATCATATTTGTGGTCTGATAATTCTTGCCCTTTTGATGTAATTGGATTAACAGAAACATGGTTATCTGATAGTGAAAATTTAACAGCTTATGATACGCATGGTTATATTGCTATTCACGTCCCTAGAATGGTAACAAAGTGCTCAGGGGGCATTGCTTTATTTATAAAATCTAATATTAAATTTAGTAGACGGTATTACCTTGAATCCTTGTTTAGTGTCTAATAGTAGGACTATTTATTCTCTTGTCATTGATCTGAAAAGCCAGTTTGCATGTGATACTGTTTGTTTGTTTCATAAGCCCCCTCCTTTTCCCACAAATCTGTTCTGTGATTTGCTTGATCAGCTTTCTGGTGTGGGGACTTTCTCTAAAAAAAAAGTATTTGTGTTTTGGGAGATTTTAATTGTAATATGTTAAATGTTGGATGAAGTGATAAATGTGACCATCTCTTTGATGTGCTTTCTTCTTCTGGGCCACTTCCTTCAATTTTTTTTCCTTCTCGTGTTGATCCTACAAGAAATTCTGCCACTTTGATAGATAATATTTTCATTTCTCTTTCTCCTAAATTGAAGTTTAATTCTGGTCTTGTTTTCACTGATCTGTCTGATCACTTCCCTATTTATCTATCACTTTTTGTGCCTAAAACTGAGATTGCTGTGAATGAGCAAGGTGAATCTTCTTTTAGAACTTTTACAGATAATGAAATTTTTAATTTAATTCTTAGTCTTCAGAGTAATGATTGGTCTAGTGTTCTTGAAGCTAATGATGTTGAATGTGCAACAAGTTTATTTGTGTTTCGTATTGGAGCTCTGTTGGATAAGCATTTTCCTCTTAGGAAGAGACCAAAGAATTCTATACCCAAATGCCCATGGATGTCCAAAGGTCTAATCAATGCTACACATATGAAGGCGTCTCTGTTCAAGGTTGCATGTAAAAGTAAAACACAGGATGATCTATTGAAGTATAAACATAATAAAAATGTACTTACTTCTTCAGTACGTGCAGCCAAAAAGATCTATTTTTCGCGTCGAATTGATGAGTGTAAAGGGAACTTGCGAAATGTTTGGACTGTAGTAAATGAAGCTATTTCTCGCAAGAAACTCAAACAGTCCCCCCCTCCATGTCATTACAGGAATGCTGATGGATCTATTCGGGATAAAAATTCTTCAGCAAACGCATTCAATTCGTATTTCACCACTCTTCCTTCGGTTCCCATTCAACCCAAGAGTAGAGTAAGTAGTTTTCCCACGGCAGAAAAGTCATTTTTGCTTTCCCTATGCAGTGATATTGAAATTCATAGTATTATTTCCCAGCTTCCAAGTAGCCGTTCAGTTGATTGTTTTGGTTTGAGTAATAATGTTCTAAAAAAAAATTGGTTAGTTTGTTTCTAACCCCATCTCACACATAACTAACCTCTCTCTTTTTTCTGTTGTTTTCCCTCATTTATTTAAAGTTGCTAATGTTTTACCTTTGCTTAAAAAAGGTGATTCATCTCTAATTTCAAATTATAGACCCATTTCTCTTCTTCCTGTCATCTCTAAGTTGTTGAAAGGTTAGTGTATCGTAGACTCTCTTCATTCGTATTAGTACTAATACGACTGCAGGAAACTCTCTCATAACTAACCATCAGTATGGTTTTCGTCCCACTTTCTCTACCTCGCATGCACTTTCAGATGCAACAGAGTTTGTGCGTGTTAGTCTGGACAAGGGCTTGTGTGTTTTGGGTCTATTTCTTGACTTTTCAAAGGCCTTTGATATGGTTGATCACTCTGTTCTTTTGTCTAAACTATCTTTATTTGGAGTACATGGAGTCCCACAAGAATGGTTAAGGTCTTATCTGTCAGGAAGATCTCAGTATGTTTCGGTTAATGGTAATTCTTCCACTACTTTGCCTATATTGAAGGGTGTCCCACAGGGCTCTGTGCTTGGACCACTTTTGTTTTTAATTTACATTAATGATCTCATTGATGGTCTTCATCCCTTTGTGCACCCTATTCTTTTTGCTGATGACAGTAGCTTTTTCATTGCTGCAGTGGACCTGCCATCTGCCACTCCCCTAGCTCGAGGTCTTCTTGATAAAGTAAGAGATTGGTGCTGGTCAAATGGTATGACTCTCAACAGCCAAAAAAGTGCGATTGTACACTTCAGGACCCCTTATCGTATGAGAGACGTAAGGGAGCCAATCATCCTGACTTATGGGAATGATGTTATACTGCAAGCTGCTGTGCTGAAATTTCTTGGTGTGTATCTTGACTATTTTCTTTCTTTTAAACCTCATATAACTCACACCCGTTCCTTATCCTCCACCAGTCTTCAATGTTGCACCGGGTTAACTCATTTCTTTCCCCAGATGTTATGCTTTCTCTTTATTATGCTTTTATTTTCCTTACCTTTCTTATTGCTGCTGTCTGGGGTAATATTAATAAATCTGTTCTCTGCTCACTTCAAAGAGCCCAAAATAGAGCAGTGAAGGCTACTTTTCTTCTCCCTCGGCTTTACCCTTCCTCTGACCTTTATATTTATACTGGAATAGCTCTGCTGGATCGTATTGTGAGTAAAAGTAATCTTTATTTAGCGCATTTCGCTTTTCTAGGTACACTTCCACCGCCTCTGCAGCAATTTTTTTCACGGACAGGCTCAGGTTGGTACTCTAATTTTTTACGTAGTTCTTCCCGTAGACTTATTTTACCCAAACGTTCATCTAAAGCAGCGCAGAGGTCTTCTGTTTATAAATCAATTCAATTATGGAATTCCATCCCACCGGATGTCCCCTTATTTCTGTCTGCAAAGGCAGTTTTTCGTCGGGTCTTTCCAGTTTAGTAATTGCTCTCTCTCCCTCGTTTATTTGTCCTGTTTTCTCTTTTCCTAGTGTTTCTCCTTTTTGTGTTTTTCCCTTATTTATTGTTATTATTATAATACATTTTTTTTGTTTACGGTAAAATGGTGTTTATTCTCTTTAATCTTTATTTCATACATATTGTTTGATTTAGGGTAATATTTATGGTTCTTTTAGCGCTTTATTATTGTGTTGTATGGCCCGCAAAAAGCCAAGCTTCTTGGGCCAAATAATTTATCTTTACGTTTATAATAGTGTTTTAGTATTAATAAAATGATTGATTGATTGATTGATTGATTGGTTTATTTATGCTAATTATATCAATATATATTAAATAGGCTGTGAAGTAATATTTATTGTCTGTTTTAAGTTTCAACTTCGATCTTTACTTCCCTTGGAAAAACTTTGTTTTTTAAATTAATTACATAATATTAAAAAATGAATTAATTACTTAAATTAATCACACAAATTACTGTTGGTGTAAACTCTTTAAACCAATTTCTTGCAATTTTAATTTTTTGCTTTTTAAATACAAGTGTGACGCTAAAATCAAGAAAATCGCCTTGTCATTCATGATATTTGGCTTTCTTTATTGATAGATGTGACTATGATGTGGCACGGGCATAAAGTAATATAAATATAAAATAAAGTTTCATAAAAATAAAAACATTGCTCAAAATAATTCAAATGTAAAAGCGTTATAATCTAGGATGCTTGTGAATGACCCTAAAACATGTATAATTTACTATTGGCGTGCCCAAGTTTCGGGGTTGATCTGTCCAAGTAAATAAACACCCGACATGAAAACGTCATAACAGTAACAAGATCAAGGGATTAACCACTCTCCTCCACCCACTGTAAATCATGAATCACCATTTGTTTCACCACACGACGAACAGTTTCGCCAAGCCGTGGGGAAGATCGACAAGCAAACTTCCCACTATCCATTGTACACGGTGAACGGTGTGCAGGATTTCTTTTTACCACAGTCAAATATGCGTATATTTCCCATTCTCAGCACCTTTTTTACAACTGTCAAATTACTAGATACTGAAAAAGCATGCCCATTTTCTACCTTTTTCAAAACCATAAAACCAAATTGATTTTCCTCACAATACAATTTTTGTCAGGATTTTTATTATGTGTAGTAAATATGTTTGGAAATTTTTTCAAAGTGTACTCGCAATTTTTTAAGAAAAATAATTTACATAAGAGCAGAACAATAGAAATGCAGCACTTCACTAATGAGACAGTAAAAAAGTACCTACTTACAGGAGGAAAAGATTGGTCAACGTGTCAGAAAACATAAAATGTGTAATTTTTCTACTCTTTCATGTCACTATGTCATCAAGCATGGAAATGTGTCCTTTTGACACAAAATACAACCCGGCATTATGACCTAAGGTGGAGCATGTCTAACTTTCTTTTTATGAAAATGTATCTCTCTGTACCAAAAAAGTATTTAGAGGGTAAATTCGAAAAACATAAAACTAGACCAAGTGTCAGAGACAGAACGGAGCAAATAAGACAAAAAAGGTACAAAATATACCGCAAATTTTTATTTTTACCATGGAAATCTCAAGTGTACCGCTTTGTATCAGGACCTCTAGATTGTACCAGAAACGGTACAATTGTACCATAATATGGATGCTAATGAGAGCACTTAGGGTATTTGTTGTATCGATATAAACAACCAGCTCTTCATCGAAGTGTGTTATGAGATGGATTCACCCTAATCAAACTCTTCCAGTAATCAGCCTGCTATATTTGTTGGATTATGCCACCAAAATTTACTAGGTCACATCAAACTGTAACGTAAATAGGGGGGGGGGGGGGTTGAGGCGACGGGATCCCTTTAATATTCATATATTGATGAATTTCTGATCCTGTGAAGTTTTAATGTTGCTGTTTACTTTCACTTGAAGAAGCTTATTTTGGGGTCTTGTCTTGTTCAAGGCGAATCAGAAACTTTAGCGTAAAGAGTAAGTTTGGGTTGGTGGCAGTCATCTCATTCATAGTATCGTTTCTGTTCCTTTTACGTATTCATGTGGATGTTTACTGTCATATGAAAAAACAGTGTTTTGTTTTGCTTTTGTTTGTATGTTAAGTGGCGAAAACAAAACACCCAAAGGTAGTCAGAGCCGTTCAAAGAGGAGGATGACCGGGGCAAGCTGCCCTGGGGACCGTGGATGGGGTGCCACGGCTGGGGGTTGCCCACTTTTAATCATATTTTTTGTTTTGATTCGGTTGTTTTGCTTACATTTGAGACGGGAGTGGTAGGGGGAGGGGGGCTGTAATCACTTTTGCGCCAAACACGACCACCCCTAGGAGTGGCTATGGAAGCAGTGCTTCCTCTGCAACTGCAGGAACATCTAAATAGCGTTTTAGTTATTCTAAACCAAAACCAGTTGGAAACTAAAACCATTATGTAGATATCCATTGACATGTCATATTTTGAGCCAGTTAAAAGGATACAAAACTTGTTTGGCTCTTTTGTGCGAAAAAATTAAATTAAAAAAAAAGTTTTTTTAACTGAAAGTAAGGAACAACGTTAAAACTTAAAACGAATAGAAATATTCCGCATATGAAAGGGGCTGTCCCCTCCTCAACACCACGCTCTTTACACTAAAGTTTTTATTGTTTAAAAAAAAACAGAGTTGTGAGAAAGTCAAACTTTAGCGTAAAGAGCGAGGCGTTGAGGAGGGAACAGCCCTTTTCATATACGGAATAATTTCTGTTCGTTTTAAGTTTTAACGTCGTTCCTTACTTTCAGTTAAAAAAACTTGTTTTTATTTAATTTTTGAGTTTTTAAACTAGTGCAGGTTTTGATTTTGGCTCGCTGTACATGGATAATTAAAACAAAATTTGCATGTTAATTTTACTTTTATTTGGTTAAATGGCTTTCTCGAAACTTGTTGATTTTAATTAAGAACGTTTTTATTACTAATAAATACACGTAACTTACAAATTAACTTACGTAATGTACTTCTATATTCATAGATTTTTAATAATTATATTAGGGGATTCACCCCTTAGTCAATACCTTGCTCTTTAAGCTAAAGTTCGAATTTTGTTCCAATTCTTTAAAAATGACCACTTAATCACAGGCCGTTAATTAGAATAAATAGCTCTTATGAAAGT
Source organism: Artemia sp. Kazakhstan ARC1039 (assembly GCA_029168905.1). NCBI lineage: Eukaryota > Metazoa > Arthropoda > Branchiopoda > Anostraca > Artemiidae > Artemia > Artemia sp. Kazakhstan ARC1039. The sequence goes on from JAQQPU010005484.1 coordinate 12,845, forward strand.
ACTAAAAAATCTTTGGCTTAAAGTACGAGATATTGACTAGGGGGTGAACCCAATCATATACATAATATTTTCTGTTCGTTTTAAGTTTTCATGTTGCTCCTTACTTTCAGTTGAAAAACTTGTTTTTTTTTAAATTTAATTTCTGATCTTTTTCTTTAATAATGATGGGAAATAAGGCGTCCCCTTCATAGCAATGTCCCTTCCCCCATGAAATCTTCCTTCATGGAAAGATCCTCCCATATAACCCCCGACCCCCCCCCCCCACCTACCAGAAAAAATCCCCCCTGAAAACGTCTGTATACTTCCCAATAACCAATACTATATGTTAATATTGGGTAAAGTTCATAACTTTCAGCCCTCCCCCCGGGGACTACTGGGATTAAGTCATCCTAAAAGACATAGTTATCATATTTTCGACCATGCTGAAAAAAATGGCTATCTCAAAATTTTGACTTTGGGGAAAAAATGAGCGTGGGAGGGGGCCTAGTTGTCCTCCATTTTTTTTGTCACTTAAAAAGGGCACTATAACTTTTAATTTACGTTCCAATGAGCCCTCCCACGATATTCTACGACCACTGGTTCGATACCATCACCCCTGGGAAAACAAACAAAAAGAAAAAAAAAAATAAAAAAAAAATAAACACTCATCCGTGATCTTTCTTCTGGCAAAAAATGCGAAATTCCACATTTTTGTAGATAGGTGCTTGAAACTTCTACAGTAGGCTTCTCTTATACGCTGAATATGATGGTGTGATGTTCATTAAGGTTCTATAACTTTTAGGGGGTGTTTCCCCCTTTTGTCTAAAATCAGTCAAATTTTCTCAGGCATGTAACTTTTGATTGCTAAGACTGAACTTGATTAAACTTATATATTTGAAATCAGCATTAAAATCCGATTCTTTTGATGTATCTATTGGTATCAAAATTCCGTTTTTTAGAGTTTCGGTTACCATTGAGCCAGGTCGCTCCTTACTAACAGTTCGTTACCCCGAACTGTTTGATTTAGAGCACAGTTTATAGAATTATCCAGTAAGTTTATCACAGATCATTTCTGGTCTTAATTCTCGGTACGAACAAAAAGCTCCTCCACTTCTTTCTGCATTAGCGGGTTAGTCTGTTTCCGTCAATCAATGAGAAATGGTTACAAAGTGCATTATTCGTAATAGCGGGTTTCCACTTGTTTCGTGTTCAAGAGAAATCTGACTTGTCTACCCGTGAAAAGATCTAATGCCTCTTATATTTCTATCTGCAAAAACGTTCTCTGGAGTACTCGCACCTTGGTCCGGGTTTTTATAATGGGTGAGATAGGGTATGATCATACTGCTAATTCTATAAACTGTGATTTAGAGCCAGTAAAAAGATACAAATGCTTTCGAGTCCCAATATTTGTTTTTGCAAGTAAACTCTCTGTTCGCCCGTCGTCAAAATAAAATAAAGCTTATGTTAGTTGCCGTCAGAGATTCTGGCACTGAGTAACTGGCAGTGGTTTGATCGGTCTAAGCCATTAGGACATCGCGAATATTTGCTCAAAAGCACTTTGTACCAATTTATGTCAAAATTGTTGTTTTGCAGCACAAAATGGTAGAATTATGCACTCTTCAGTGGTAGAATCTCTTTGGTTAAAATAAAACTCACTATGATTTCGATTTTCGTTGGATATTATTTGTTGAACTTGTTTCTCAAGGATGGTCTGTTTAAATTGCCAAATAAAGCCAATTTGAAAAAAAAATCAGTAGACTGTTGTGAACCGCCTAGGGCTGTATATGGTCCCAATAGGGGGAGGGAGCTGAGACACCAATGCAACGGTGTTAATTATTATTATGTTTTGAAAGAAATTTGAGTCATTATCTGGTATATTTTTCAGTTTGGTTTCTGTACTAGCCTGTAAGGTAAATTTGGGTAGTCAAACAAGTCGGCACTCCAATCCCAAATTGGACTTTAGATCCATTTCAAAAGACCCTAAAATTTACCTTCCAGTCCCAAATCACTAGCATTTAAAAGTTCAATTGGCTATGATAGCAAGAACAATAAATAAAAACTAACCAAGTTGATTTTGCTTCATCATTCATCCGAAGGAAATAAAGCTTCTCCGAGCCTTTCAGCAACTGTTGAAATATCTTAACACCAATAAAAATACCTTTACAAGTAGCCTAAGATAACAGAAAAACTGGTAAAAAAATTTCATAAAACTCTACCTGCCCCTAAAAACGAAATCAATATCCACGAATTTAATATCATGTTATCCTTTGGAACATATATCTTTTGAGAGACACGTCATCGTCCAGTTTATATTTCTACTCCTACACTTAGACTTTCACTGTTACTTACATCAGTAAATTTGAAGCCAAAGTTCTACCAGTCTCATAAGCGGAATCCGGGTATAATGCAATGATCTGGATGGGTAGCCCAAGGCATAGCATGACTTGCTGGACATAAGCCATCATCAAAAATCTGGTATCAGCTTTATAAAATAGGTAGCAGCGATGTAGGAAATCCATCAAACTAGAGTCGATTTACGTCATCTTTAATAAGTTGTAGTAAATCAATAAGCCTATTGTAATATATTTTTGTAATTTTTGACAGTAAATAGCCAATTGCAATTATTTAGCTGCGTTCAAAAGCACTTATTGAAATGTATTGCCATTAATTCTTTGCTTATTGTGCTTCAGTCCCAATTTGCTGCATTTCCTCCTTTTACAGATATAAAATTTATTTTTTGTAAGAAGTTTTTCTTTTTTTGTAAGAAATTTGTTTTGTTCTTCAAACAGAGCTCAATAGAGAACAAAAATCTTGCTTATTCAGCAAGCTATTTTATAATCAGTTGCAGTAAGAACTGTCAAACGCGGCATACATGTTAACACTTATATGATTCATTTCGTGCAACAACGATTATTTTGCTGATAATAACTGAAATGTGATAACTGAAAATGCGTACGATTTTATAATAAAATATATCAGATTTTCATAATTATTGTCTAAATTCATGAATTTCAGCTTCTCGGATAAAGGGAATTAAAATTTTCTCTGATTTACTTAAATTGATTTACTGATTTACATTTTGGATTTTAAAGTATAGTTTCTGATGAAACCATACAGATTAAATAAACAAAAGTTTACCAGTCTTGACTTTGGCATATTATTACTACCCATAATTTTGGGTTGAGTATACTGATCTTTTGACGATAGGTTTTGAAAAGGCCCTTCCAAAAGTTTGAGTAGGATTTGAAGCCATATTAGACAAATTTCAAAATTTTAAAACGTTTAAAAAACAAATTAAAACCATATAAAGTAGAGCCTAGAAAAGATACGAAGCTAAAACCATTGTCTTTTGCTTTATTTGTACTGGGAATTTGTGCGCTGATGTTTGAATAGCACCCTTTTTGTCTACGTTGATCAAAGGTCAAGGCCCCGTGAAGAGTAAGGGGTGGAGTCAGATACTTCAAGAGGATTAAATAAAAAAAACGAGTTTTTTTAACTGAAAGTAAGGAGCGACATCAAAACTTAAAACGAACAGAAATTATTCCGTTTATGAAAGGGGCTGTCCCCTCCTCAACGCCTCGCTCTTTACGCCAAAGTTTTTTATTGTTTTAAAAAGTAAAGTTGTGTCAGAGTCAAATTTTAGCGTAAAGAGCGAGGCGTTGAGGAGGGGATAGCCCCTTTCATATACGGAATAATTTCTGTTCGTTTCAATGTCACTCCTTACTTTCAGTTAAAAAAAACTTTTTTTATTTAATTTCTGAACGTTTTTGAACTAATGCAGCTTTGATTTTGGCTTACCGTACATGCATAATTAAAAGGAAATTTGCATATTAATTTTCTTTTTTTTTGGCTAAATGGCCGTATCGAAATTTTGTCGAATAATTTTGTCTGAATAATTAAAACAAAACTTGCATATTAATTTTACTTTTTTTTGGCTAAATGGCTTTCTCAAAATTTTGATCTGAAGTAACTTACGAATTAACTTACGTAACGAACTTCTATATTCGTATATTTTCATTACGTATATTAAGGGTTCGCCCCCTATTCAATACCTCGCTCTTTATGCTAAAGTTCAAATTTTGTTCCAATTCTTTAATAATGACCCCTTAATCACAAAGGCCGTTAATTAGAATAAATAGCTTTGATTAAAAAAAAAAGCTGTAGCGTAAAGAGCGAGGTAATGACTAGCGGGCGAACCCGATCCTATAGGTAATAATTTCTGTTCTTTTTAAGTTTTGATGTTGCTCCTTACTTTAAGTTGAAAAAATTGTTTTTTCTTAATTTAATTTTGATCGTTTTTTAAATAATTCTGGGAAATCCGACACCTCCTTCA
>JAQQPU010005484.1:31478-47018 GCA_029168905.1 Artemia sp. Kazakhstan ARC1039
GAAAATAAGGCAAATTTTCTCAGGTGCGTCACTTTTGATGGGTAAGACTAAACTTGATGAAACGTATATATTTCAAATAAGCATAAAAATCTGATTCATTTGATTTATCTATTGGCATCAATATTCCGTTTTTTGGAGTTTTGTTGCTATTGAGCCGGGTCGCTCCTTACTTACAGTTCGTTACCACGAACTGTGTGATTCTCCAGGCCATAATTTAGCCTTACAATATATTACTGAAAGCTTCATTCACCTAACTCAACTACTTTCCAAAGTACCAGAGCTCATCATCAAGACATTTTTATGGTACTTATCACAGGAACCAGTCCTTTGGTAGTTGCTTTTATGTTTCTCTGGTCCCATAGGTTTCTTGGTACCATTAAACTTTTAAATAACTAACAGATATTCAAAAACAGACTGTTCTTATACCAAGCCCTGGTATCTCTTCACCCAGCGGCGTAATTTCGCAAGAATTCTGGGAAGGGGGGGGGGGAGTTGGAGCCAATTTTTCTCAAATTAAGCGAAAATGACAGTGAAACACGAAAAATTACCCATATAGCACCATAGCCAAAGATATAATAAAGAAAAGTGACTTCTTTCTCCGGATGCTTGAATTATGCAGCCTTATCTTAGTTTTGGTAAAACTCTGCAGAAAATAAATTTCAGCTGGGGGCAAACTGGGTTCTGTTGGAGGGGGAGAACCGGGGTCTGGCGGGGAACTATCCCGTCCTGTCCCATAGAAAATTACGCCCCTGCTTCAATAATTAAGTAGCAGAATATTTTTTCCGGTTCCACATTTTTAAACTAATGATTTTTTTACAGTGGAGAGGCAAATTAAATTTGGACTTGAGTCACATTTCGATAGATCTTTTTGTGCCTTACCTGCTCTACCAATAGTCGTGTAGCCATTAATATCGCAAAATTGGATTAGAATATTGAAGTCTTTAAGACCACAGCTTTCCTCAACAAATATGAATAAAAAAGAAAACAAAATTGGAAACTATTTCACTTATCCCTTTTATTTTATTTTATATTCATATTTGTTGAGGAGTTGAGGAGGCATATTGTATTCATATCTTTTGAGAAGTATTCATATTTGTTGAATCATATTTGTTGGGACAGGACTCCTTCGAGTAGAAATTACAAGCTCTTGTTCCTTTTTAAGTGACCAAAGTGATTAGAGTGCAATTAGATCCCTTACAATGCCCCTTTTCCCCCAATGATATCCGATCAAAACTTTGAGATAGCCACTTGATCAGCACAGTTGAAAAGTCCAATAGCCTTTGGAAAAGACATGACCCCCATCACGAAATTCGCGAAATTTGCTGTTCACATGTAGTATTTGCTATAGGAAAACATACATATTTTTTGAAGGGTGGGGGGAGAACTTCTGGGAGGGGGGTTTACTTTCCACGGGCGAGATTTTTCCGTGGAGAGGAAAGTTTCCAGGTGGAATTTTCCAGGGGAAATTATTTCCTGGCATGATTTGAAAAACGGTCAGAAATTAAATATCAGAAAAACAAGTTTTATAACTGAAAGCAAGGAGCAGCATTGAAACTTAAACGAGCATATATTTTATCTTGTATGAGTGGGCAAGACACCCCCCCCCCCCAAAAAAATATAGTGGCAGTGTTGCTTCTATGCTAAACGTATTTATGTTTCTTTTGTGACACAGAGGCAAAAGCCAAGCGTATTTTCTCTGTAACAACAAAACAACGCTCTTACAGCCTAAGAAAACAAAGTTGATTATTTACAAGCTCATTTGTAATTTTTTCAGCTGTTAGCAACATTGTCCTGCTTATAAACATTAAAATAGGCCTAGGCTAGCCAAACAACAGCAGTGATTAGACGTATTACACTTGAAAATCAAATCAAATTGGGAATCGAATGGTATATTTCTTTGGATTTTATCTTATCAAACAGTTCCTGGTAAAGAACTGTGAGTAAGGAGCGGGGGATTTTTTGAGGGGGGGGGGTTGTGCTTGGTCGATTTTTCCATAGGGAAGTCAAGGAATTACCTGCTCAATACCTTGCTCTTTACGCAAAAGTTTGACTATTTGTCTCAGTTTTTAAAAATGGCTCCTGAAACACGGTTCTAGGTGTTTAGGCTACTCCCCGAAAAATATCCCCTCGGAAAATATCCCCCGAAAAATATCCCCTGTGAAAATATTTCCCCCCGAAAAACACCCCCCCCCCGTAAATTACCTCACCGTAGAAAGTACCCTAGTAGAAGAAGGGGTACCAGCCCTGGACGAACAAGATCACAGCCAATCATAGGGCTAGAATCCGCGGACGAACAAGACCACACCCTCTTTCTAAACCAATCACAGAGCTAGAAATACTAACGGAAGTGACATTATCAGACTCCCTGGAATTTCAGATATGGATTTTATGTAATTTCTTTGCCGTAATCAAAGTACCGTATTATCTGCTGACACAATGTCGATTGTCGATTATTCTTGAAGTAGAACTTTGATAGGGGTGAAACAGAGCTAGATACTATTCATATTTTTAATTGGATTGTATGAAAGGGATAAAAGCGTTAAAAGCGCGTAACAGATAAGGTAAGTCTGAGAAGATGGTAAGTTTAAAATGTATCTGTGCACAGTTGTCAGAACAATGGAAACGTCAGAGATTAATTGACATTTTAGGTGATTATTTGGGGTGACACAGTTTGAAACACGTGACTTGACCTAGCTTTACTTCTCGGCTGTGGTCGCTATAATAGACAAGTAAACAATATGGGATTAGTGAGACGATTATGGATTTGAACCATCAAGGACCTCAACCTCCAATCCCCTCTCCCCAACCTCCAAGGGACTCCCCCCCATCCAAATTTTTGGGCCCATCCCATCATTTTTTTAACATGGTTTATTTTTTTAACATGATAATTTTATTTCAACTTTTTATGCATGTCTTAGAATGACAAAAAACATACTTATAGTATAAAAAATCCGCATTTAAGCTAGATCTCTTAACTTATGTAGATTTGTGTTGTCTGAAACCTGTGACTTGGGGTGGTTGGTTTACTATTTCGCACTTTTCTGACCTAGGTTTCTTACCCTGTCGTAGATGTGTGTTTTCATAAATCTATGTTTTAGAATGTTGGTTTACTATTTTAGACTTTTCGTAGCTAGGTTTCTTAACATTTTATAAGTGTGTTATGCATGAAACTTATGATTTGGGATGTCTAGTTTGCTATTTTAGACTTTCCTGAGCTAGATTTCCTAACCTTCCGCAGGTATATGTTGTCTGTAACCTATGATTTGGGATGCTTGATTTACTATTTCGTACTTTTCTGAGCTAGGTTTCATAGCCATTCATAGGTGTATGTTGTAAGAAACCCATGATTAACTTTAATATTTTTTGGGAGGTGGGGGTGATCCAAGGCCACATTGGGTACATTTTTGTATATTTTTTGATAAAGTTTGGTTTTAGTTTTCAGAAATATGAACACCCACGTTTAAAATACATGTGATTTTATTAATAATATTTGACTTTTAATAGAGTTGGGTTTTAGTTTCAAGAAATACAAACATCCACGTTTAAGATACATATGATTTTATTAATGATATTTGCTATTTTAATAAAGTTTGGTTTTACTTTTCGGAAACAAGAACGTCCACATTTAAAATACATCAGGTTTTATTAATAATATTTGATTTTCTAATATACTAATTTCATTGTCAAAATCAACGATAGTTCTTTTCTTAATATTCCTTCTAAACCCGTTTTATAAGTTGAAGTACTAATCTTTTTCCACTCCCAACATTACTTTACGTCTTTTTACATACCCCAACACCAAACAATACTTTTGAGAAGGCTTTATAATATTATTTAGAACAAATTATTTTCTTAATATTCCTCCTAAACCTGTTTTACAAGTTGAAGTACTCATCTTTTTTCACTCCCAACATTACTTTACGAATTTTTGCATAGCCAAACACCAAGCAAATACTTTTCAAAAGGCTTTATAATATTATTTCAGAACAAGTTCTTGTCGTAATATTCCTCCTAAACCTGTTTTACAAGTTGAAGTACTCATCTTTTTTCACTCCTATCATTACTTTACGAATTTTTGCATACCCCAACACCAAGCAATAGTTTTCAAAGGGCTTTATTATATCATTTCAAAACAAGTTCTTTTCGTAATATTTCTCCTAAACCTGTTTTACTAGTTAAAGTACTCATCTTTTTTCACTCCCAACATTACTTTACGACTTTTTACATACCCCAAAACAAAGCAATACTTTTCAAAAGGCTTTATGATATTATTTCAGAACAAGTTCTTTTCTTAATATTCCTCCTTAACCTGTTATACAAGTTGAAGTACTCATCTTTTTTCACTCCCAACATTACTTTTCGACTTTTTGCATATCCGAACACCAAGCAATACTTTTCAAAAGAATTTATCATATTATTTCAGAACAAGTTCTTTTCTTAATATTCCTCCTAAACCTGTTTTACAAGTTAAAGTACTCATCTTTTTTCACTCCCAACATTACTTTACGACTTTTTGCATACCCTAACACCAAGAAACACATTTCAAAAGGCTTTATTATATTATTTCAGAACAAGTTCATTCCTTAATATACCTCCTAAACCCATTTTACAAGTTGAAATACTCATCTTTTTGCACTCCCATTATTACTTTACGACTTTTTGCATACCCCAACACCAAGCAATACCTTTTAAAAGGCTTTATTATATCATTTCAGAACAAGTTCTTTTCTTAATATTCCTCCTGAACCTGTTTTACAAGTTGAATTACTCATCTTTTTTCACTCCCAACATTACTTTACGACTCTTTGCATACCATAGCACCAAGAAATACCTTTCAAAAGACTTTATTATTTATTTAAGAATAAGTTATTTTCTTAATATTCCTCATGAACCTGTTTTACAAGTTGAAGTACTCATCTTTTTTCACTCCTAACATTACTTTACGACTTTTTGCATACCCCAACAACAAGCAATACTTTTCAAAAGGCTTTATTATATTATTTCAGAACAAGTTCTTTTCTTAATATTCCTCCTGAAACTGTTTTACAAGTTGAAGTACTCATCTTTTTTCACTCCCAACATTACTTTACGACTCTTTGCATACTCCAACACCAAGAAATACTTTTCAAATGGCTTTATTATATTATTTAAGAACAAGTTATATTCTTAATATTCCTCCTAAACCTGTTTTACAAGTTGAAGTACTCATCTTTTTTCACTCCCAATATTACTTTACGACTTTTTGCATACCCCAACACCAAGCAATACTTTTCAAAAGGCTTTATTATATTATTTCAGAACAAGTTCTTTTCTTAATATTCCTCCTGAACCTTTTTTACAAGTTGAAGTACTCATCTTTTTTCAGTCCCAACATTACTTTACGACTTTTTGCATATCCGAATTTTTTTCTAAAACGAGGTAATTTTCTCAGACTTTTAGTCTATATTGTGATAGTATTAAACAAAAATAAAAAAGTCTTACATCGATTGCACTATTCATTGCTATACCCTTGGATAATATGTTTATATTGCTAAGTACACTGTTGTAAGAATAAAATCAACTTAGACCAGAGTTATATTATGAGTGAAAGTAAGGTTAAATTGCATTCGATAATTAGATTAACCTATATTATTAAATAAATAGAAAAACAAGTATATGTCTTCTCTCATTTACACACAAACATCCCCTGAAACAGTTATATTAATCGGATAACATACTATCATTAATGCCCAGGCACATGTGTACTCCAAGTTAAAAAATGGTTTTAGATTGATAAATAAAACCTTTGAATAATATAGGTTTGTGTTGGAATATACATAAAGTCGAAAAGTAATGTTGGGAGGGGGTGAAAAAATGTGTTTCAAAAGTTTTATTTTATCATTTCAAAGGTCCCGGGTCTGGGGAGGTCCCGACCCCGACCGGCATTCGGCCCCGGGGGTAGGGGCGTCCCGGCCCCGGCCAGGCTTTGGCCCCGGGGTGGGGGAATCTCGGCCCCGGTCGGCCTTGGGCAACGGGGGGATTCCCAGCCCCCGCTGGCCTTCAACCCCAGGGTTAGTGAGGGGGGCGACCGTGGTGGAGATGTAAGAAAAGGAATCTTCAGAAATATAGATACTACTACTAACTCTTTCATGTGTACTCCAAGTTGAAAAATGGTTTTAAGAAAATATTGAGAAAGGAATGTGTATAGAATTTTTAATTTAAGGTAGACAAGGTTACGTGCGGCCACGTTTTAGGGGGGAAAGCACCCCCTAAAAGTCAAGGAATCTTAAAAGGGTTTGCTTTTCTTTGGAAGCTCAACATTTGATTCAAGAGATGGTCGGTGTCCAAAATTATTTTGGACCGACGAAATAGTTTATTCATCCCCCTCCCCCGAAAAAAAAATGATAAGCAGCATTTGGTAGGGCGTCTGCAAACTCGGAATAAAGTAATTTCACTATATTTGATTTTTCAGATATTTTACCATGCTGTCTTTGTGAACTTTACAGTCATGTATACTATCATGTGTCTTGGTACTTTGAAATTATTTTCTATAATAGCGTAGATGTCGACCAAAAATGCAACCATCTTTTCATTATGAAATCGAAAACAGTTTGAAAATAAAGAAAACCTTAAAAAAGAAGTAAATTGGCAAACAAAGTCAAAAAGAAGTCTCTTAGTTTGTCTGAGGTATGGACATTTTAACTATGCCGGACAAAAAAAATAACCAGTTGAAACTGTGTATAAATTCTTAATTTTCAGTCCTATTGCATAGGTAATGAAGGAACACTTAACATTTTCTTCTAATTTTGTGTGGTTTCACATGACAAACGCTCGTCTCTAAACATCTGCTATAGACTGTACAAGGAAGCCAGATATTTCAATTTAAGAAGCTAATGCTTTTCTTTGGAAGTTCAAAATTTGAACCAAGAGATGGTTGGTGTCCAAAATTATTTTGGACAGATGAAATAGTTTATTCATCCTTTCTCCCCCCGAAAAAAAATGATAAGCAGCATTCCTTAATATGCCTCCTAAACCCATTTTAAATTTCTAATTTTGCTAATTATAACATCTATAAGAATGAATGGCTTTGTATGCGTCTTCAAACTATGAATAAAGTAATTTTACTATTTTTGAATTTTCATATATTTCCTCTAAAAACGGAATTTTATTAACAATAGATACATAAAAATGAATGGCTTTGTGTGGTAAAGTTTTCTAATTTAGTTAATTATTAATTTAGTAAAAATATATATAACGCAAATACGAAGTTTAGAAATACCACTTTTTATTAAGATAAGGAACATATCCTGCCAAGTTGCTGTTTAACGGGAAATTGAGAAATTACCACTTTCTAGCTATTACGTGGGTTGGTTAAAGGAAGGTGTGGTTGATAAAAATGTATAAGAGATACATTTTATGGGAAGGGGCAGATTTAGACTGATACTATCTTTATGCCAGAGTGACCTCTGGTCCGTTGTTTTTAGAAATACCTTGGAATCTTGTCTTATCATTGTAAGTGTCTAAGTATCTTATTATATATTATTGTAGTTTCTGAGACTTGTGGTCTACTTGGGACAGCCAGTTCCAGTAGAATATCTATATCTGGAATTATTATATGTTAATTGAATAAAAGTATTGCATTTTAGACAACCTCTCTACGATCTACCTTTATCCCCTCGAACATACCCAGTCGGTACGCCTCATTAGTCCGGTCATAGCCTAAGGCACGCTACCAAAGTTTAATTACCTTAGGGATCATAGTTTATCTCCCCTATAAAGGGAGAATAAAGGCATCTACGACTACAACACCCAAACACCAATAAAATACACTTCACAACAACTGGTGGCAGTGGAGGGATGCTTCGAAAATATGGCATCTTACGACGTAATAAGCAATAGAATTACCTTTGTTAAAGCTAACAAATACTAGGTTAGTTATGTAGTTTCACAAGCAAAGGGAAGGAAAAGATATATAAATATATAATTAAAGTACTTGAGGAAAGGGATGGAAAAAAACGAGAAAAGTAACCTTATAAGCAAGAAAAAAAAATGTGGAAGCTTAGCAAAAGTTGCCGAAGGAAGCAAAAAAAAGAGTTGTTACCCAGCTCTGATGGGAACTCTGCATAAGGCGAGAAATTCGGTGAAAGATACCGTTAATCACAGAAAATGGAGGCATGGGGATAGGTCTTAAAAGGGTCTCCTTTACCTACACAGAGGACCTTCATCTGAATAATGGTGTTAGAAAAAGTTCAAATTCTGAATTAGCCGCACAAAATGCGTTCGAAGAAAGTTCTAATTTGAATTTTAAACCATGGCTGCTTTTGAGCCATGTGGATGTAAAGCTACCAGTGTATGAAAACTGTTATGCTTGTTTACATAGAATATAAGCCACTTTAGGACAAACAGAGAAGGCAATGCATCCTTTTGGGATAGCTAATATTGATAACTCTGGTCCGCTCTTACGGTTACTCAATGACGAATCATCCTCAAGTCTAGTCTGATTATAAATCAGTAAAGTTTAGTCGAATATCATATAGAGTGTATATCAGATAAAACACGGTCTGATAGTAGAAATCAAATAGAGTGAAGCCAATAGTCTCTTATATTCAAATTAGCCTACAAATAGATTGTATCCAGGAACTAAATAGAAATAATATTACGGAAACAATTACACAGGACGTTACAGTTTACATTTCAATAATTAACGTTCAAATTCCTAACTTTATACAGGTTAAGGTAAACTTAATAAACACTATATATTTAGAATAAGCATTCAAAGACAATTCTTTTGATATGTATATTGAAAAAAATATATTTTGGGGGGATAATTAAAAAAAAATTGTTTTTGAAGAATTTTAAAATTATATAATGGGAAAAACGGCAAGAGTTTACATTATGTGGCAACTACATGTACAAGCTAGCTGTAATCTTGTTATAAATAGTAGAAGATATAATAAATTAAACACTTACCAATAAAGACGATATATATAAACAAGAAGCCGTAGATAAAATGGGTCACATTTTAAAAAGTATAGCACAGTGTAAAACGAGGTTTTTTCGAGTAAAATTAATTTCACATATTAAATAAATTCACGACGCACCATTAACAGAAATAACCAGGGCGAGGATATTGCAGGTGAAAGACACCAATGACAGGACAATTAGCATTTAAAAACGAAACTGCCAAACGTCTTGTCATTGGGGGGGGGGGATCCACCAAGCTAATCAAATTGATATTAGAAATATCGGTCAAACTGAAGAAGGTTTGGGCTGAGTGTTCGCATAAAATCCTTCTTGCTAAAATAAATAGCAGGAGGAACGATTTTACACGGGCACTAAACCCATAAACTTGTAGAACAGGGTAATAGTCAAAGTATCACGGAAGGGACAAATTGCACTCAGTGACTGTATAAACCGAACGCGCAAATTAAACTGAGGATAATACCAGACGCGAATAATATAAAAGTTTATAGGGAAACCACAATAGGTGCTGATAACCCCTATCTTTAAACAACTTTTGGCACAAAATAGGCACTAATTTTTGGTAAAATACCACAGACAAGGAATATGTGTCTGGGATGAAAACCACACAATTTTGTGGGAATCAGGATATGGTAAAAACGTACATTTTTATGAATAAATGAGAACTAGCAAATAAGGGGCAAAACTTAATTAAAAATGTTCTAAAATCAGCTGGAAAAAAATACAGTACTTTTCTAAGACTTTTGGACAGAAATATTTGAATAATGTAAAAAAAATACAGGTTACAAAAATTAGACACCCCCCCACCTCTTAAAAATAAGGAGATACTGAATTTGACCATAAAAGGGCAATTAGCATAAACACTTGTAAAGGTTATTGAATAAAACATAAAACATATAAATATAGGCTTAGAAAAGACCTATTTTACAGAAAGAAAAACGGAATAAAAACTTTAAAAAAAATACCAGGCTTCATTGAAGTAAATAATCCAAAAAAAAAAGAAAGGTTGAAGTTGAAAATATAGCCAGACGAAATTAAAAGGAAAAGAAACTGAATGGAGTCAGTTAAACTCTGTTATACGCACTTATTGAACTTGCCGAACGAGACTAGTATGAAAATTGTACTAAATAGGTACAAAATAAGGAGAATTAATTCTACGGAGTCACTGTTACAGTGGTTAACGCGGGCCGAGATTAATAGAAATATTGGAGAAATGCTCCAAGTAAACAGGAAAAAAAATTTTGCTCTCTTATGTGGGAGTCGTTTTCAGAATAATGACTAACATGGCATGAAAAATTAAAAGAAGGCACATAATATCCGTAAGGACTTAAGTTAGGTTGAAAACTAAGACCAGGCCACTAAAAGTTGGGAAGTTAAAGTGAAATTTAAAATAGTCATTGTCACTTGTATGTCAAAAACTGAATTACTGTGTGCCAGGAAGGCCAGGTATTTTCTGCAGAAGGGCCACTTTTCTGAAAAAAAAGAATAGCCCAAGAGAAAATTGTAGCCACAAATCAAAAAGTGTGGCAATAATATAAATAATTAATTATTGTGTGTGCAGGTTCATAATAGTCCTTTTAGCTGAAGCTAATGACAAGAGGACCTGGAAACGTTATAAGGAGCTACCAGAAGGCAGTCCTGGTAAGCAAACCTTCAGAGTACAGGCAAGAGTCATTTGATAAGGGCATAAGAGGTATAAGGTGAACAGCAATAATTTTTAGCTTATCAGATCTAAGCTGTAAATGAAGCTTTATCTAAAAAGGACATTAAAGCTGGAAAAAAGAGAGATTACAGACAAAAATTTTATAAAACTGTCTCAAGTACCAAAAATTCTAAAAGAATTAGAAAGCTCAAAATTCTGAATAGACAAACAGGCATGTAGTAAACTAATGACAGTTAATGACACAAGTTGGTTCGGAGTAGAACCAAAGTTGTAAAACAAAACTAAGAAAATGTATATAGTCATATATGCAAAGTTATATAGTGGCAACAAATGTTGTTGAGAAAATAAATACAATTATAAATGTATTTTGAAAACTTTTATAAATATGGAATTGTTATCGTAAAAAAAAAATTTATAGAAATGTAAATAGCAAAGTCATGTTATATGAACTATTTCCAAGCCCTTATATAGAGACTAATCACAGTTTTCAGTTATAGTGCATAAATCTATTTGTTGGAGTTGCTTTTTTTTGTAAATATTTTAATTGCAGTTAGGACTTATCATATAAAAGTCTTGACGGACTTATTTAAAAGTTGTACGACGAATAAATAATGCAGTGATTAAATAAATTCTTAGAGTACATAATTATTATTTGTTTTTAACAATTAAGTTATGTATCAACATAAATTCTGTTAATTTATATATTTAACCTAAACTATCCATGTAAATATAGTGAATTAAACGTTGAGTATTTGTGTTTTTATTTTTATATCATTCGAGAAGTATTCTAGATTAATACTTCATAAGCAATTAACAAAACAATAATTGGAATTAATTCCAATGCTAGTCTATACCGTATTTTATTTTTTTTAAATGCTTTAAGTTTTAACCAGTAGTTAAATATCCTATCTAGTTTTGCGAATAAAAACAATACTTGTGTAAGTTATTACACATTGCTTATATAAATATTCTATGCTTTAATTTACTTTAAGTTTTAACTAGTGATTGAATGTATATGCAAAGGTTTGACTTCGAGTCAACGTATAAATAATTTTTATTGTGAAATAATCCGTTAAGTATTAAGTTTGAAAGAATAAATCCAAGAAGAAACATAATGTTTCGATTTAAGCGGGATGTTATTTTTGGAGTAATTAAAAAGAGGAGAAAGTAATTAAAAGTAATTAAATTTCGTTAAAAAAAATAATGCAGTGATATATACAAATTTTGAGTGTTTCTTTTTACTATATATAGGTAACAAATTATGCTTTATATGTATTCTAATGTGAATATTTATTTTAGATACAGCCCTTGCTATTTTTTTTGGAAATCAAATTTTTCGTAGCATCCTTTCGGATCCATTTTTTTCAATCATATTTTGACACATTTTTGGAAAGTAACAAATTTTGAAGCCACTTCAAATTTATCCTGATACTATCATCTCATACCATCAGAAACCAAACCATACTCGATCAACTGATATTTTGGAAACTATAGCAGTATTACAGACTTTACTACAAGTTCATCAGAAAGTGAGATAAAATCAGAACTTAATTTTGGCCTAGAGAATGTGGTACACAGCCCAAATGGCTTATGTTATTGAAATATGTGAAAATGCTTTGTGCTGGAAAAATATGTGAAAATTTAAAAATCAAAAATGTTATGTGTAATTTATCCAAGGCATTTCTAAAACAAAAAATAAACGGTATATCAACGAAATCACACAGATAAATTAAATTATTAATGGGAATTAAATTTAAACTCGAATAATTCATAAACTTTTCTAATATAACTTGAAATCTAATTTAAGCAAAACCACTAATATAATGTTTAAGCTGCTTGGGGTCAAGTTAAAACAGCAGATGCATAAGAAGAAGGGTAAAAAGAGTATTTTTCAGTCCTAGAGACAGAGAAAAAGAGAAACAAGGATGAATTTCAAATTGAAATCCTTCGAAAAAAAAAGAACATGGCCTATATTGGACCAGCAACATGACCCTAAGGAAACCCATTGAGGTTATATGCACATAATGACCCAAAGATGGCAGCATAATAGCTGTAAACAAAATTAAATTGTTTTAAAAGTAAAATATTGAGAATTGGGACAATTCTTCTTTAAATGGGTAGTATTGTGGTAAAGCTTTCTAATTTAGTTAATTATTAATTTAGTAAAAATATATAAGACGCAAATACGAAGTTTAGAAATACCACTTTTTATTAAGATAAGGAACATATCCTGCCAAGTTTCTGTTTAACGGGAAATTGAGAAATTACCACTTCCTAGCTATTACGTGGGTTGGTTAAAGGAAGGTGTGGTTGATAAAAATGTATAAAAGATACATTTTATGGGAAGGGGCAGATTTAGACTGATACTAACTTTATGCCGGACTGACCTCTGGCCCGTTGTTTTTAGAAATACCTTGGAATCTTGTCTTATCATTGTAAGTGTCTAAGTATCTTATTATATATTATTGTAGTTTCTGAGACTTGTTGTCTACTTGGGACAGCCAGTTCCAGTAGAATATATATATCTGGAATTATTATATGTTAATTGAATAAAAGTATTGTATTTTAGACAACCTCTCTACGATATACCTTTAGCCCCTCGAACATACCCGGTCGATACGCCTCATTAGTCCGGTCATAGCCTAAGGCACGCTACCAAAGTTTAATTACCTTAGGGCCATAGTTTATCTCCCCTATAAAGGGAGAATAAAGGCATCTACGACTAAAACACCCAAATGCCAATTAAATACTTTTCACAACATTTGTATGCTGATTCCGAAAGCGTGAGAGGGGTTAGTTGCCCTTCAATTAGTGTCGAGTATTTAAAAAAAGGGTCTCTGATGTAAAATTGACATGGGGGTGGGGTTAGGGAGTTAAATTCAGAACTATCTAATGTCTAAATCATTTGCGGATTACTTTTTTTAAATTGTATAGAAAACATTAATAGAGCTATTGGAAATAATGGTTAAATCTATATTTCAGGAAGAAAACACTCCAGCATTTTGACTAGAATTTGGTGAACCTTCTTACACAGAGAGGAATTTGTCTTTCCCTCTTTGCTTCATTGAATTCTACGCGTATATAAGTCTGCCATAGCCGGTTCCAAGCCCGCGTTGAGAAAGGACGAAGGGCCGACCGGGGAGGGGACCCGTCGGTTAATTAAATTCCCATGAAACATGTATGAAGAAATGAATACTCCCAGAAATGTAGTGCCTACTACGGCGTCCCCGGTAAGCGACACGATCCCGCTCCCTGGCGTGGCGGCGAGACCGACAAGTGTACGAGCTATGTCTACTACGGCGTCCCCGGTAAGCGACGCGATCCCGCTCCTCAGAATAACGGCGAGATCGACAAATGTACAAGCTATTCCCTGTGAAATAAATTTACAGAAGGATGAATTCCGAGTTTATAGCTGGAATGTGAGATCGGCGAAGCGAGAATCAACAAGGCTAGTAATGGCTATGGAAATGAACCGTTACCAAGCAGACGTGCTTTGTCTATCAGAGACAAGATTGAACGGAGTGTCTGAAGAAACCATACCAGTCCGTGACTCCTACAACTCGTACTTATTCCTCAACTGTGGTGCATATGATGGATCCGGAGACCATGGAGTCGGCTTTGTGATAGGTTGCCATGTGCAAAAAGATCTTCTTCTTGAATGGGATCCAGTGAACCTGAGAATAGCCAGACTACGACTTAAGGAAAGATTATCCAACATATCTATAATTGCTGTCTATGCACCAACAAGAGCGGCAACGGATGCTGATAAGGACTCCTTCTACACTGACCTGGAGATTACAATGCAGAAATGCCCCAAACGAGACTTCCTATTTTTAGCGGGTGATTGGAACTCCCGTGTTGGCCCGATAAACCCAAATGTTCGCGAAATTGTTGGCCCATTCACTTACAGCCAGTGGTGCTGCAATGGAGATAGACTACTCCAGTTCGCCAGATCTCAAAATCTTACCATCACCAACACTATTTCCCAACACAAACCCTCTCAAAGAATAACTTGGTGCTCAAACGATGGCTCCACAACTGCCCAAATTGACCATATATTGATTCATCAGCGTTGGCGCTTCTTAGTCATCGATTCCCGAGCTTACAGAGGGGCATGCACAGGGTCAAAATCTGGAAGCGATCATACGCTTGTAGGTGCGAAATTACTCCTGAAGTTGAATGCGAGGAAGAGACAACCCCCAAAAAGGAAGTTAAACGTGGAGAAACTGAAAGTGCAAACAGTAAGAGACGACCTTTGCCTGAAGTTACAGAACCAGTTCGTAAGCCTGACCAACTGTGATGAAGACCCTACCACCCGATGGAAACAATTCCGGAAAACTACTGAAAAGGTGACCGCTGAAGTTATCGGCTATGCCCCTGCAAAGACGAGAAAGAATTATGTCTCAAAGAAAACTGTAAAGCTAACCGAAGCTAGGTGGCAGGCATTAAACGCATCAATCACAGTAAAAAAGTCGCTATGTAAACAGGTTAAGACAAGATTACGTCAAGACCGCCAACAATTTTGGGATTAGGTTGCTTTAGAGATGGAAAAAGCAGCCAGAAATAATGACAAGAGTAGGCTGTATAGAACCCTCAAAAAAATAAGTGGAATAAAGTCCCCCGTCGCTGGTCCCTTAAAAGACGCTCAAGGAAGTGTGATCCCTGACGTGCAAGGAAAACTTGATCACCGGAAGAATCACTTTAAAGACCTGCTTAATCCAAATACAGATGGGCAAGATGCAATGCCGATGCTGCCACCAACAGCTGAAAGACCCCTATATGAAATTGACATAGCACCACCTTCAGCTTCAGAGATACTAAACGCAATCAAACAGCTAAAAAACAATAAGTCTCCTGGAGAAGATGGTCTCCCTCCCGAGGTCTACAAGGCGTCACCACACGTTGTAACGGAACAA
>JAQQPU010005485.1:4159-19455 GCA_029168905.1 Artemia sp. Kazakhstan ARC1039
CACTAGCCCTTTGAATTTCCAATCAAATGAGCCTTTTTTAGAGTTTCTACAACAAAGCTTTCTATAAAAATTATATATACCCCCAGGGCATAACTTACAACCCTTGCCTTGAGGCCTGTGGTGGAGTGTCCTACTCAAAAACATAACTTCTATCTGGAAATCAACTATGCTGAACAAAATGGCTATCTCAAAATTTTGATTGGATGTGTTTGGGGAAATGGTGGGCATGGAAGGGGTGTTAATTGCCTTCTAATCACTTTCAACTATTAAAAAGGCACTAGCCATTCCAATTTTCAATCAAATGCACCCTTTTCAATGCTTCTATAACAACTTCAATAAAAAGTGCCCAGGTATGAAAAAAATAATAATAATACTACATTGTGCCAACATCATTCTTTACTTAGGCAGCACATGATCTTTTGAAGTAGAATAAGATTAGACTGAAACATATTTAAGTAAACCAATCCCAGATAATCAAAATGAGATTGTACAAGAGTAAAATAAAGTGACAAATGATGAGTAAGGAATTAAATATTTTAACTGGTTCATAATACCCCAAGACCCCATCATGCTATTGGACAAACAACATTGATGTGAAGGTTCTCATCAATAACCACATTTAGATAACAAATACTCCTCACTCTTTCAATAGATAATAAACCATCTTCAAGCATAATGCAAATATTGGTTAATTCTGGAAACACACCCCCAACTCTGCAATGAATGAGAAGTTTACTTTTTTCTTATTAAGCAGAAGTTTATTGTCATCAATCCATTTCAAAATACAACTGTATGCATGGGAAATATGTATTTATTCTCTGCATAATCTATGCATTAATTTGCACATTCTGGATCTTTACTGAAATACATACATCAATATTCATCATTGAAGAAATGTTTAATGCCAATTTTTAAGGATATGTTAATAGCAACACATTACAAGACAGTAGCTAGATATGTGCGCTTTGCAGATTTTTACACATCACTTCTTTGAAAGCTCTTGAAAATCATGGCTGGTAAAATTCCAGTTGACAGGCCTTTTGCTATCATGGAAATTAGTAGAGTTAGATAAATAAAACTTATAGAGATACATACAGGAGCTAAATTATTTCACAGAATGGTTTCAGGTCCTAGCTCTACTCCTTCCCTGTTTCTAGAAAAGAGGTTTTATGCATAGAAGACCCATCTTAACTTTTTTAATTCAAGTTTGAGTTTTACTCACCACTTCTGTTTTTTTCTTATTTTTACATGTATAGCAAATAGTGAGCCTGAGAAAGGAAGTTTTTAGTAAAAAAACAATGCAAAAATGGCCAATGTGAGTTTTTGCACAAAAATTGCATAAATTAAGGGGACCTTAATTTGCTCCGAAGTGCGAATTAAGGTAATTAAGGTAAAACCTAGATTTTTTTTACAGGGCAGTTTGTTCCTAAGCTTGTATTTTAAATTCTACTTATTAAGGGGACTGAGAAGAGGTGTTTCCATTTTTGACTTCATATGGCACTTGAACATAATATTATCAAGACAAATTTTAATAAAGCATGTAGATATAAGCATTTGCTTTTATATGAGAACCTACGTCTGTGCTGGAAATGATTACAATACTCATATAGAGCAACAATGGACCTTTATTATATTTTATCCCTCATTGTGCACAATGTTAATAATAAGATATGAAACTTAAAAACATATAAGAAATAACTCAAATTTATTTTAATCACACAGTACATGCAACAGTTGTGCTGATAAAGAACTAGGCTAAGCAGAACATGACAGATTTAAAATTTAGTTTGGAAAGTTAGTTTGCCTATTGGCTAGGTGGTTGCTCTAAAGGAGACACTAAAGTTATTCAATGTGGGCATTTTGCACTGTGTTTCAGGTTGTTTTTTTTTCCAAACTCTCAGAAATATTTTTCCATAATTAAAAATAGTGTCAACTATTTTTTGTTCTTTCATGACAAAACTTGAACTTTGTAGGTTTTTTTTATGTATTAATATTACTTTCAAAAGTTCAATTCTAAACATAACACTTAGGGTTCAGCATATTTTTCATCTCCACTGATTTCCTTACAAGATTTTTTTTTTCTTTGTCTTAGTAAAGAAAGCTCCCTTTCCTTAATGTGCCAGCTAGGTTAGGGCAAAATCTTCATTATATTTTACTGTAGTGTCTATTACACTGATTTGATTCTATTGGTATATCCTGATTGCAATTTGGATTTGGTTTTATATAAACGCAAAAACCAAAGCCATGCAAAAAAAACCTATGACCAGGCATGTTGGTAAGCTAGATGTAATAGAAAATGAGCAATCACCAGAAATTATGTCCTTTCATATGTAGACAAAGATATGCCATGATAGAACTTGAGAGGCTCCACATACCTCATTTTGTCTGTATCATTTTACCAATGTGGGTTTGTTCATTTAGTTTGTCATGTCAATTGTAAAATATCATAGCATATTAAAAAGACAAATAAAAATTATTCTATCAACCTTGCATTCTTGGTTTTCTTCTTTCAGTACTATTTTATTAACACCAGACATATGCAAGGGGGTCTTGAGAAATATGGTTCAAAAAGATGTTAAATTGTTTAGAATTCTTGAATGTGTTTAATATAATACCTTAATTTGCAACTTAGAGCAAAATAAGCTCCAAGGTTGAATCTGTTTGGCTCCACTGTTGAGATGATAATTAAAACACTTTACACAAATGTAAAAAAGGAGGGGTGTGACTGTGTTTATAGCCAAGTGGTGTGCCTTCTGATTAGGAGTGTTAGGATAGATGCAGTTTAAGCCCACTTGGTTAGTGACCACAGATGGGTATATCAATAATGTTTTGTATTTCAAGAATTTACACCTGTTGCTTGTACATAAAAAGTCTTTCATACTGTGTTTATGGGAATGAGTATGTGATTAGCTTGAATATTTCAACCATCTACAACACTAAACATCTTAATAAAGTAAAAATGCTGTCAAACATGAATGTTACTATGTGTATAGATAGGCTTAGATACAAGGATATCTTTTTTAAGTTTAAAAGTAAAAAAAAAATGATAACAGATGTAGGGTACTAGATACTGTTGTAAAAATACTGTAAAATAAGAATCCTGTCAGTAAAATCAATAAAAGAGGGTAAAGTTGGTAAAATAAGGTGTTCCCTAGGAAATACAGGGCAAAATTGCTGTTTTAAATTTACCCTGTAGCTAAAAGACTGATTGAGCATTTTTTTTCACCACCTAATTAGAAAAGAATTTGCTATGTAACCTTGAGTTGGCATGCTTCTTGAAAAGTTTTTGATCATGTAATCTTGCCTTTGAAGAGACAACTGGTTGAAAGATATTTTGGATAAGTTCTTTTTAGTTTTTCAAGCCAGGAGGAGTAGGGAATGTTATAGAAACTCAGATGTAGTTAGTTGTATACCTCTGAACTTATTCTAGTTTCTTGGTCAGATTTATTGATTGGGTTGGCAATACACATGACAAACTCTAGCTTAGGTCCAATTAAACCTTTGTAGAGCTTTGAAATAACTGATGGTGAACAACTACTGAAAGTTCTCTTAAATATACTGAGAGTCTGACTGACCTTTGCTGCCACAGTCTGGGCCTGCAAACTGAACTTAAGCTGTCCATCAACTACCTGGATCAAACCTGAATAAACCTGGATCATGTTCAGCATGACTACTGACAATAGGTGGCCTTGTTTTGCACATTGACTCAATTGAGTACTGGTGTCTTTAGTTTTTATTACCAAAGTGGATAATCTTGCATTTTTGGACAATGAACATCAGCTTCCAAGTCCCTGCCCAGTGAATAAATGTGTTCAAGTCTGCTTGAATAGTTTCTATTTTTCCTGAACTTTCAGCTGATCCAAATAACTTTGAATCATCTGCATAAATTACCTTAATTTGCACTTTGGAGCAAAATGAGTTCCAATGTTGGATCTGTTAAGCTCCATTGTTGAGAAGGCAGTTAAAATACAATTTACACAAAAATATAAAAGGAACAGGGTTGTGACTGTGTTTACAGCCCAGTGACATGTCTTCCAACAAAGAGCGTGCTATGATAGCATGCTAGCAATTTAAGGCCACTAGGTAACAGTGACCACAGATAGGTATGATCAAGGGGACCATTCTTCTATAGTTTAGAGTAGACACCTCTAAACACAGCATAAATATATAGCGGTAAGTTTATTGCAGATAAGTTCTGGCTCTTCATTCTCAGTGCAAACAAACATCTCCTCCCACTTATTCTTGCATTAGCACATACAAACAGCTCCTTTCATTTGATCTGCCATCAGCAGTCCAATTACCCTGGAACACATATTTTGGCAGAAACTTTCTCAAAATGCCTTTGAAACCAACTTGAGACTTCAAAACCTACTTTTAATTCCTAAAAACATCTAATAATAACATTGCACTACTAATTACCAATTTTCATACATGTATTGGAATAAATTAATTTAAAATTAGTTTCTTCAAAATTTAGTGTTCCAACATTGAAACCAAGTTTTGCATTCAAGAGAAATCTGACTTGTCTACCCATGAAAAGATCTAATGTTGCTTATGTTTCTATGTTCTCTGGAGCACTTGCACCTCAGTCCAGGTTTTTATAATGGGTGAGATAGGGAAAGATCATACTGCCTACAATATATATCCTGTGCTGCCAAACAACATAAATTTCTGATAGCATATGTGAGTTGGTTGGGTATGACAAGTGGCATCAGTATCCTAGCACAACTCTGTTGTATGTTTGGCTTCCCATTCTTTGCCAAGTCTCATTTTAAAAACTTTAGCTGATGTTGAAGACACTGTCTCCTTGCTTAAACAGTTCTAATCATTAAGGACCCTTTGGCCAAAGAAATACTGTCTGATTCTACTTTTAACTTGGGGCTTATGAAGCTTCTTAGACTCCCCCATGTTTGTCTTTTGTTGGGTAACTGGTTAAAGAGCTTATTTTGGGGTTGGTTGACAAAATTTATATGTGAGTAGCATGTCACTGCTTGTACTGGAAGGTCAAAGATGGAAGTTTTAGGTTAGATAGCCTATCACCATATGGTTTCTCACCAAGTCCAGAGATGCACTTATTTTATTTTTGATGCTATAAGGTGCATCATTAATGAAAATATTAAATAGCCTAAAGTTGGGCCCAGGACTGTGCCTTGAGGTACTCCACTTTAACTTCTACAACATCAGAGAAAAATGATTATCCATTATCCCTAAACACTTTCACTGCTTGTTTTCTATTACTAAGGAAAAGCATCACCCAGTCAATAGTTTCTGTATTAATAGCCTACCAGTAGCTTCAAGTTTGATATGCAGTCACCTGTGGCAGACCTGATCAAATACTTTAGCAAAGTCTAGCAAAATCATGTCAACAGGGAAACCCTTGTCTATAAGTTTGGTGACATATTCATATGCATCAATAAGGTTGGTCTCAGTCAATTAGAACACTCCCTAATCAAATTAGGCTATCTAGCTTCTTTTTTTTAACCAATTGTCCTCTCCTATCCCAGGAAAAAAATTGCCTAAGATAATTTTTTGCAAATCATATTATTGACTTACAAATAAAGTAAACATACCACTCCATGCCTTTTTTTATGCTCTTTCTAAATATAATAATAATTTTTGTCAGAAATGAATTTTACCCCTACCCTCATATATAGCCTACCAATTCAGGGTAGCCTATATAGGCCTAATTGCACATTAGGGGGGTGGGGGTAAAGTTTAAACTTACCACCCATTTACATAAGAAATAAAATATACCCCACCCTCCCTAATTTGCAAATATATAGGCTATTCTGAATTGGTATATATAGGGGTGGGGGTAAAATTCATTTCCAACAAATATGATTATTATATTTGGAAAGAGCATAAAAAAGGCATTGAGTAGTATATTTACTTTATTTGTAAGTCAATAATATGATTTGCAAAAAAATTACCAAAAATAATGTCTAACATCTGATTCAGTTTTATACCCTTTGCAAACAAACCCATTCATCAGCAGAAAATGCTAAGTGTGTCTCCTTCTATTTTAAGAAAAAAAAACTGCAAGAGGCCTGTGAGGAGAAGTCAAAGACATCTCAAATACAATAATAGAGATGTTATGAGCTTGAAAACCCCTTCCTCAGACCTAAGTTGGGTTGTAGGTCCATTTCTTTAGGCTCCTATCACATACACCTAGCCTACTTGTGCTAAGCTTTAATCCAAAACAGTAGGCAAACTTAACAATGGCCAGTTGACAAACTTACACATGGGAGTTGAAGTTTCGCTTGAATTGCTCCATATTTTTCATAAAAGATGCTTCCATTCTTAAGTAACTAACGTCTGACTGACCAGTTTCCAAAATTACGTGTCACTTTCTTTTCTTACAAAAATTCGTTTGTTTCTTGAATATGTTTCTGTAGATGGCAGTTTTATCTTCTTGACGCTGTCTGGTGACCACTGACAAAATGTTTGTAATAAACTTTTTGTATAGAGTTATCATACAGGGGCATAATTCGCTATGGAGCAGGGGAGAAATTGCCCCCTACAGACCCAATTTTGCCCCACCAGCTGAAATTTAGTTTCTGCAAAAAATTATCAAAATTAAGATAAGCCTGCATAGTTTAAGTATCCAGAGAAACAGGTCAGTTTTCTTTAGTATAGCCTTGCCTTTATGGTAATATATGACTCATTTTTCAGTTTTCACTGTCATTTCACTTGATTTGAGAAAATTGGCTCCAACTTTGCCCCCCCCCCCCCACCAAGATTTTAACGAAATTACACCACCGTTATCATATATTTTTTGTTTGTGCTGTTGACTTTCCAAAGTATTAAGTTTTAAAACGTTTCAAAAAGAATTAAAGAGCGATATTGAAGCCTAAAAAGAAACAACTATTGCTCTGTCATAACTGAAGCTTAAAACTAACAATAATACTTTAAATGAACAAAATACCGAAATTAAACGTGAATTGAAGTGAATGAGGAAGTTAACGCTAAAGTGAACAAAAATTCTTATGAATAAGCAAAAGAAACCTCACACAAGTAGAAGTTAAAATAAATAGTAAATTAAAACTTAATATGAACAGACGAATATTAATGATGCTGCCATCGTCACATCATCTATATATGTTAAAAGCTACAACCCCAAGATTGAATAGAATGCTTCAAAAGCTACAAATTGACGCTTTGAAAGTTTATTCAGATTTCAGTTTTTCTATATTCTTCAATGAACGGAATTTGGAATGATATTACAAAACAAGATTAGCGTGCTTTAAAATAGGACAACAAAGTCGAAAGTCACAAATAATTATCATAATTCATTTCATATGGTTCAGATCGAGAATAAGGTTAATGCCGGTTATATCTTGGTCCATCTAGAAAGTAGTGAGCATTGAAGAGTCCTTATGTTACTAACTTAGTGGCTAGTAAGACGGATTGTCCCATTCACAGTTTCCATCACTTTTCCATCGTATTGATCCACTCTGGGGCAACTCTTAACTTGAAAGACGAAGAAGTAGGAGTAGTCACCACTTAGTCTTGCATTTATTGACAATACGATCAATAACAAAGTTTTGCTGTTTTCTTGTCATCTTTGTCTGCTTGACTAACTTTTGCAAGAGTCCGATGGTATGATGCTTGCCTGTATGATTATAATTCAATTAGTCTGTTGTCATTTCATTTAGGAGGGGAAGGTCAGACCTACATCAAAAGCAACAGAAGGTGTAATAATAGCTCGCTAAATTTCAACTGATCATTAACGAGTCTTCCCAGGTCTTTTTTCTTCCTTTCTGAGCTGAAGAGGAATACCAGACTACGAATATTGATCACACATGGCATACAAAAACCTGAAAAAATTACCGCCAAAATGGAAGACGTTATTTTTATTGAAGTTCGAGCCAAAGCAGCCATTAATTAGTCAAATTCTGGGTTCTCAGTAAGTCTGATTGCAGGGCATGTTTCTCAGCCGGTCTCTCAGTTGTCAACAAATGAGAAAGAGAGTGGGACCTAAGATCTTGCCCTGAAGAACTCCGATGACAACATCCCATGGTTCAAAAAACATTTTGTTGCCGTTATAGTTAAAAACTATGTAAGTTAGGTAAGTTAGTAACTACCTGTTACTTTTGGTCAGTCAAGGAACTGGTTGCCCAGTGTGGACTGGGCAACTACCTTAGTGTGGATACCAATTCTTAATAGTTTGGCCCTAAGGCGTCTGTTGAAATCCTGTGAGTTCGAATAAAATCAAGTTAAGAGGTACTTACTTGTCCAGAATTCGGCGATGATATTGTAGGTTTCGAGCAAGTTGGTTTCCGCTGACTTTCCTGGAAGGAGCCATGCTCTTCTGGCAACAATGTATTGTCTGACAGAAGACGTGAAAGGATTTCAGCGTTTATAATATATTTTATGGTTTTCGCTACAGCTAGTGTAAGCTTTTTGGCTAAAAATTCTCAACTTCGACTTGTTACTTTTTTCGAAAATTGATTTAATATTACAGTTTTTTCTGGTCTGGAAGTAAATATTTTGGGTTGAGGGACCTCTCATATATGTGAGATTGTGGTGCATAGATTTCACTCGTAATTTCTTCAGGAGCTTTGGGTAAAAATTACCTAGCCCTGCCGATTTGTTAGCATTTATTACTTCAAGTCACCTCTTGACAGACTTGGGAGGCGTTCCACCGCAACCATCGGTATGATGGTTCACCACCAGTCTGTGTTATATTCTTATATTTTTTCTGTGATTTATTGATTTCAGTGTGATAGCCAAGCTAGCATGCTAAGTGACTTTGTAAAAGTCTATCGAGGAAATAGAAACAAGAAGACAGGAATAAGAACTTACGGATAGAGTAGGCAGTAGCGCCTTTAAAGGAGAAAGGGGGCTTTGACCCCCGGAGGATTTCACGAGATCAGAGGCAACGCTATAGCGTTTCCTATAGTAAATAACCACAAGGCTTCAATGCATTTTATCAACTTTTTTTGTTACTGAAGGCACTTCATATGGAAGGGGTGATCATATAAACTTCGGATAAGGCACATTCGATTGAAAAATCAAGAGTTCTAGCGCCCTTTAAGAGTCAAACGTGATCAGAGAACGACCAGCCCCCCCCCCCCCCAACCCTAAATGTGTCCGATGAGAATTTTCAAAATAGTCGCAAAAATCCAATAATTATGTCTCCGGGGTTGAAACCTCCCTGGTCCTCGGAACAAAGGCTGTAAGTTGTGGAAGCTGTCCATAGTTAAACATAAAAAATTTTTATAGAAGAGAGGAGGCCCATCGTGTAAGCTTTGAAGGTGGCCCATTCTATTGAAAATCAAAAATTCTAGTTCTCTTTTTACGAGTCAAAAGTGATCGGAGGACATCCAAACCCTCTCCCTCGATGTCCTTTTTTCCTTAAATACATTCCAAAGTGAAAAACACCAACTAGCCTTCGGGACAGGGAATATAAGTTATCCAGGCTGCCTATTGTTAACATATAAGGGTCTTATGAAAGGAGTCGTCGTATAAACTATGGAGGAGCTCATTTGATTGGCGATTGAAAGCTCTAGTTCTCTTTTTAAAGAGTTAAAATGATCGGAGTACAACCAGCCTTTCCTTTTACTCACTTTCCTCAAATGCATCCAATCAGAATTTTGTTCAAATAGTCCAAAAGTAAAATAACTGTGCCTCCAGGGTAGACATCCCCCCGCCCCCAAGACATGGACTGTAAGTTATGCGAGTGCTCATTGTTTTGTGTAAGTTGCCCATTGTTAACAAATAAGGTTTATTTTTATTGGAAAAGTGGTTGTGTTTGATAATCTCACTTGCTTCAGTCCTCTTGATTTATTGTAGGACAACACCCCAGCCTCTGCGGAGGGCTGTATTTTAAAGCTTTGACGTCTCTAGGCCCAAGCCTTTTTGCCGCTCCGTTTCTGTCATATTTTTGGGAAAGTCCCCGAAAAATTGAGGATAGTGGAAGCACTGCACAGAATGCAACTAATGGGCCAAAAGTGATGAAAGAGAGAAGTGATCTCAAACTCTCAGCTGCCATTCTTGGGAGACATCTGACAGTTTATAAGTGGCCATGTAATTCCTATGTTGATTAAGAATCACTTTTCTGTGAATAGGTAGCGTGGCGGCGGTGTGAATCTGGCTCTTTGATGATAAATCAAAGCAGTAAAGTTTTTGTTAAGAAAAAAATCACTCAGTTGTAATATATTGCACCCTCTGGCGTAATAATAAATATTTCTAAGAAGTTGTCCATTGTTAACATATAAGGTGTTTTATTGGAAGAGATGTTATGTTTGGTTCTCTCACTTGCGGCAGTCTTCTTAATTTCTTGCAGCATAGCTTCATAATTTATTTGAATTTGTTCGCAGCAATAAAAATTTTCCCTTTTACAGATTTTATTTTGCATTAAATCCATCTGTTAAGATTATTAAGTTTTAAAGTGGTCTCACGTCGTTACCCTTAATTTGTCATTCCCTCGGTCATTTCATTCCTTTGCTCCATTTCCCAACGTATTTCATTGCAAAATTTTCGTTTTTTAAATTATGATCTTGGGATTAAGGATTATCAGGTTCCGTCTTTGAAGCGACTCAGCATGCTGCGAGGCGGCAAAATATTTGGAATTAGAGGATTATAAAGTTCTGTAAAAATTTTCGTTCCTCATAAAAGACCTCACAATGTCATGCATTAACAGAGGATTCGAACTGTATGGATCTATGATAGCATTGAAAAATCCATGACAGTTTTAATTTGTTTCGGTTTTCACATGCTGAAAACTGATGGATAATGTCTTCAATCACTATTTTTTTTGTTTTAAAACACAGATGAAAGCTTTAGCTCCGATCAACGATTCTAAGTTAAGAGTATTTTTAAGAAACCATAAGTTGAAAGTATATTCTTTCAGCTCTTGCAACCAAGGCAATATTTTGCTTATTCTATTTTATTGCTCATCGTTCAACTTTTTGGAAAAAAGATGAGAAGTAAAATAGGTCAAACCAATGCAAAAACAGTAAATTTGGTAAGCGAATAATGTATTTCAGGTCAGAACCAGATTTTACTTTCTTAGTTGAAGTTCCGCCGATTTTCGAAACTACGAAAATGCAAAGTTAACAAATTTCACATTTTACCATATACATACCAGAAAACTCACTTGGATTTTGGAGTTTCGCCTGAATCTTGTGCGAAATTCAACCAAATCCTCAACTTTTTTTCTAATTAGCGGAACAATTTTAGATTTTAATTTGGCCTAACTGTATTTAAAAACTAGACTCCCTTCGCAGAATTTATAAACTGCACTTGTTGAATCTTGTACCTTATCTACAGGATCTTAGAATTATCTACAGGATTTCTTAAGATTATCTAGTCGGATCAAAATTCTTAACTCTGAGAGTTTGCTGTAACAAGATCGTTATGTTTCTCGAATTCAGGACAAATTATACTCTTGGTTCAAATTCTATCAAATCTCAAAAAGTATTGGGTGACCCCCCCCCCCCCCGTTGCGACACCTTGTTGATTTTAATTCAGAAATTCACTTTGAAGTGCAATTTTTATGTTTATTTTCAATGTTGTAATAAGTAAAAAAGAAAATATTTGTAATATAATCTGTTTTCGGTAAAGCACCAATGACGCGGTAGGTCTTTATAGGGCTTATCAGCATGGCTTTTATAGTGAGAAAATGAGGCAATACCCAAACTCTTGTTTGGGTATTGCTCATTAAAGTGTTTAGTGCTTTATACGTGAACAACAGTGCTGCGGTTAAGGTAGAAAATGATATAAGCAGCTGGTTTCGTATTAAATCAGTATTTAAGCAGGGTTGTGTTCTATCCCCCTTTATATGGATCAATTTCATGGACTTTGTCTTAAGAAGCACAGGAAAGGCAATGGGAGAACACGGAATCAAATGGAGAGGAAAATCTTTCCTGGGCGTAGATTATGCTGATGATTTAAGCATCCTAGATGAAAGTATGAGCTAGATAGTAAAGACGGTGGGAGCAGTGAAGATGTTAAAAGTAGAATTGCCAAGACTCAGGGTATTTTTTCACAGTCGAAACATTTTGGGAAGAATAGGAAGATAAGTCCGCAAACCAAGATTAGAATATTGGAAGCTACAGTGATAACAGTGGTCAAATATGGTTTCGAAGCATGGGCGCTCCGAAAATCGGATGAAGATTTGCCAGATGTTTTCCAGAGAAACTGCCTGCGGATTGT
Source organism: Artemia sp. Kazakhstan ARC1039 (assembly GCA_029168905.1). Classification (NCBI taxonomy): domain Eukaryota; kingdom Metazoa; phylum Arthropoda; class Branchiopoda; order Anostraca; family Artemiidae; genus Artemia; species Artemia sp. Kazakhstan ARC1039. The sequence goes on from JAQQPU010005485.1 coordinate 16,319, forward strand.
TCTGGGTACCCGGCTAACTGACCGCATTTCGTACAGTAGGCTGTACAAAAAGTACGGTTCAATCCCGCTTTTAAGCGCTATAATGAGAGAAAGGTTGAGATGGCTTGGGCGCGTTATGCGGATGAAAGATGACAGATTGCCGAAGATTGTCCTTTTCGGCCAACCGTCAAAGGCTAAGCGAAAAGCAGGTCGTCCGTGGCTGGGATGAGAAGATGTCATAAAGATAGATTTGAGGGAAAAGGAAACTTCCTGGGAGGGTGTAAAGAGGCTCTGAATACATTGGGATGAATGAGGAGCGTGCGTAGCTGTTTTGGCCTCAGGCGGCTTTGTGGTGTGATGAGTTGTTGGTAGCAGTAGTAGTAAGGGGTCGGGCCATGGAGGGAGGACCAGGGGCTAGCTCCCGTGATTTATCATTCATAAGTTTTTTGGAGGGGGAGAGGATCGGGCCATGGAGGGCCAGGGGTCAGCTCCCGTAAGTTTTGGAATAATATACCGTAAATAAGCTTTTTGGGGGGAGGATCAGGCCATGCAGGGCCAGGGGTGAGTTCCTATTTTTTGGAAGAAAATATCGTCAATAATTTATTTTTGGGGGGAGGGGTGGGCCATGGGTACCACCCATGATTTTTGGAATAAATATCATTGAAAGACTGTTTTTGGAGGGGGATCGGGCCATTGAGGGAGGACCAGGGGTCAGCTCCCATGATTTTTTGAATAATGAATCGTTAATAAGTTTTTTTCGGGGGTGGGTTGGGAGGGTGGGGGAGGTCAGGCCAGGGGGTCAGCTCCCATATTTTTGGAATAAAATATCATTAATAATTTGTTTTATGGTTGGGTGTTGGGCCATGGAGGGAGGACCAGGGGTCACCTCCCATGATTTATGATTAAAAAGTCTTTTAGGGGGAAAGGGGGAGGATTGGGCTATGGAGGGACAGGGATCAGTGTCCATAAGTTTTGGAATAAAATACCATTAATAAGTGTTTTTTAATGGGGGTGAGGGTCGGGCTTATCTGATCTTTGAACTATTATAAGAAACCCTCGCATAAAAGCCTTATATACCCTCAAGACATAACTTATAACACTTGCCCCCGGCCTTTGGGGGTTGTGTCGACCCCGGGTTTATTTTATCTGATTTTTGAACTTATTTAAAAAAATCGCTATCCAAAAACTCGATCGGACAGATTTGGCGAAAAGAGAGCAGTGTGGGACTAATTGCCCTCCAGTCCCTTTTGACTCTTAAAAAGGGAACTAGAACTTTCAATTTCCGATCAAATGAGCCCAGTCCAAAGTTTATACGACCACCCTTTCCATAAAAACCTTATTTACGACTATGGCATTATTTATAACACTTGCCCCCGGGTTCTGGGGGGGGCCTGTAAAGGAGGGAGTTTTTATTATATAATCTCTGGTCTATTTTAAACAAATTAACTATTTCAATATATTTATCAGATGCATTTGGGGAAAAGGGCGTGAGGGAACTAGAACTCATAAAAAGGGAACTAGAACTTTCAATTTCTAATCATTTGAGTCCCCCCCCGAAGTTTATACGACCACCTCTACCATGAAAACCTTATATGCCCCTGGGGTATAATTTACAACTCTTCCCCCAGGTTCTGGGGGGGGGGGGGCTATATTGACCCCGAAAATTTTGTTAACTGATCATTGGGCTGTTTCGAACAAATGGTTAGTTTAAAATTTTAATCTGATGTATTTGAGGAAAAGAGAGAAAGGGGGTGATAGATGCCCTCCGATCACTTTTGACTCTTAAGAAAGGAACTAATACTTTCCATTTCCAATCGAATAAGCCCCTTCAAAATTTTATGCGACCATCCCTTCCAGAAAAACCTTATTTGTCCCTGGGGCATAATTTACAACACTTGCCCTGAGTTCTGGGGGGTTGGGTGAACCCCGGAGTTTTGTATATGATCTTTGGTCTATTTTGAACAAAATGACCTTTTTAATAGTCGAAAGTGATTGGAGGGTAACTAACCCCCTTCTCACGCCCACCATTTCCCCAAACACATCCAATCAAAATTTTCTGATAGCCATTTTATTCAACGTAGTTGATAGTTCTGGAAATTAGTAGGTCTTTTGAGGATGACACTACCCCCCAGAGCCCTCAGGGCTAAGGTTGTAGATTATGCCCTTGGGGCATATAAGGTTTTTATTGAAATCTTTGTCGTAGAAACTTATAAAAAAGGCTCATTCGATTGGAAATTCAAAGGGCTAGTGCCTTTTTAATAGTCGAAAGTGATTGCAGGGCAATTAACCCCCCTCTCACGATTATTTTGGGCATGTTTATTTTTTTAATATAATTTAACTAAAACACGTTACAGTCAGCATAACTAAAATAAAACATTCCAGTGTTCGAGCCTTTTTAATAGTCGAAAGTGATTGGAAGGCAACTAACGCCCCTCTCACGCCCACCATTTTCCAAAACACATTAAAATGAAAATTCTGAGATAGACATTTTGTTGAACGTAGTTGGAAGTTCTTGAAATTAGGTCTTTGCCAGCGTTGACGTAGAAACTTCAAAAGGACTCATTCAATTGTGAATTGAGAAGGCTAGTGCCCCTATTAATAGTAAAAACTGATCGGAGGGTCAATGCCCCCCCCCCACACGCCCATCATTTCCTCAAACACTGTCGATCAACATTTTGATATAGCCATTTTGTTCAACGTAGTTGAAAGTTCTGAAAACTAGGTCTTTGAGGATGACCTATGCTTTCTAAACCTATAAAGATAGGGTTATAAACCTATGGTTTCTAAAAGCTAGAATATAATTTACAGTTTACTGAAAAAAATTCTGTTAAATGTTTTCACTTTTATAACTTTAAGAAATAAAAGATTAATTAAGATTTTAAGGAGTAAATATTAGCATATGTGTATTAAACTGACAATGCCCATTTTTTCAGTAAATTCATTTGTATTTTTTTAAGTAAAGTACAAATTATATTCTAGCTTTTAGGAAGCATAGGCTTAGAACCCTGCTCAGATTAATTTCTGCTCGTTTTGAGCTTGACTTATTTTAATTTCTGAGTGTTTTGGGTTTTATTTATTTATTAATACTGATTTCTGATAGTTGTATGCTTGGTAGATTATTTGATTCTATTTTTTTCATTTTTGGATTAATGGAGTTC
>JAQQPU010005485.1:20993-32156 GCA_029168905.1 Artemia sp. Kazakhstan ARC1039
CGACGAAAGTTTTCCAACAAAACCAAAACTGTACCTACGGAAAAAAAGGTTTAGAGTGGCGAAATTTTCTGTATAAATGGAAGTAAATGGCTTGAAAACAGTATGTTTTGCTGCGGAGCGTTGGAAATTCTAGAAATATTTAACTAAGAAAGTCTATTATTCCTTATGTCTCCTAGAAACCTATTTAAGCGAACAACTCTTTCAGAGATATCGGTCTCTGAATAAAGTTAAAACGTTTAAAAGCGAAAGCACTGGATTTTTTTCTAGGGTGGAAGTGTAGCCGATGCATCGGATACGATATTGAGGGACAATCTTGACATCTCCCACCTTAAAAGGGAGGCACCCAACCAGCCGAAACTAGCCGAATACCCCAAAACAAACGGTCGCCGTTTTTCTGCTAAAGCCTATGAGAAAAAACCATGGGTAGAATATTCTATTAAAGAAGACGCCATTTACTCTTTTTGCTGTCGGCACTTTTCCTTAACAAGAAATCATGGAAATACTTCTGATAATGTAGTGTTTGTCAACACAGGAATGAATAACTGGGAAAAGCTATTCGAAAGGATTGAAAAACACGAGGCTTCAGAAGCTAATACGAAGCAAATCGCAGCTGGACCAAATATAAAGCAATTGAGTGTGGCACATCTGAGTCAACAGCTACAACTCTCTATTCAAATCGGAAGGAAGCCATAGCGGAAAATTGCCTGCATATAGTCACACTTGCGGAAGTGGCATGTGCCCTAGCACACCAAGGGCTCCCATTTTGAGGTCATGATCAACACGACGACTCACACAATCGAGGTAATTTTATAGAAATACTAGAAATGATGACAGAGGGAAACCCGGATCTTCAGCAAAAACTAAAACGTCGGTATGGAAGCTATTTGAGTCCCGACTACAAAAATAGTCTTATAAGCATACTGGAGGACCTCTTGCGAGAACAAACAAGATGCTCTATTAAGAAATATTGGGCAATCTGCGCAGATGAAACGAAAGATCTGTATAAAAAAGAGCAGCTTGGTTTAATTATTCGGTTTATTGATAGCAATGCTATCATCCGCGAGGAGACATTCGGAAGTACAAATCTTGAACAAATAGATGCAGTATCCCTTGCTAATGTAATCAAGGATCTTGTTGAAAAGCACGGACTGGATTGGAGCATCTGTGTGGCTCAATGCTATGATGGTGCGAGCGTCATGAGCGGCGCATGTAATGGTGTTCAGGCTATTCTTAAAGGATTTGCACCACAAGCTAGGTATATTCATTGTCACGCCCATCGCCTAAATCTTGTGCTTGTGCAGTCAATAGCTTCTTGTCCAGAGGTTAGAAACTTTTTTTCTTACATTCAGGCATTATATGTCTTTCTCAGCCGAAGTGCGCCACGTCACGAACTTTTCCTTCGAACCCAACAAGAACGCGGAGAAAAGAAGATTGAGCTCGAGCGACTAGCCGACACTCGATGGTGCTATTGGTTTTCCTCAGTTCAGAAGATCCGGATACGTTTAGGTGCTATTCTCGAAACACTAAGGGTTCTTTCGGATGAAGCCAATTCAACAGAGGACCGTTCTGAAGCTTCTGGGTTGCTGGTAACAGTTGATGCCAAATTCTTGCTCATTCTTGAAATAATGAGCAGTTTCCTTGGTCCGATAGATATTGCATCCTGACAACTCCAGTCCAAGAGCCTCGTTCTTTCAGGCGTAAATTCTCTGCTTCAAGCAGTTCAACAACAGGTTCTAGAGCTCCGATCTGAAGAGCGTTGGTTTAAGATGGTCGAAGCAACGAAGAGCTTATGCAAGCAGCACTCAATCCAAATAGAAAAGCCTAGACGCTCGGTTGCTATAAGCAGACGCCTTCTCGATTTTTACGTCAAAATCACTGTCGGTGCCAGAGTAAGAAATCGAACAGAAGAGGATCGTGACATTTTTCAAACTTATAGGTCGGACATTTTATACTTCATAGTCGACCGAGTAATTTCGGAGCTGAGACAAAGGTTGGGTGAAAACTCCTCAGTAATCCAAGGCTTAGAAGCGTTTGAGCCAAGTTCACCGAAGTTCCTGGATGCACGTCTAATACAAGACTTTGTACGTGACTTTCCTACATTATTAGTAAACGAGTTGAAGTTTGAGTCGGAGATAGCCTTGGCAAAATCTTATTTACAAAGGATGAAACCAAGATGCTCATCAAAAGCTCTTGCCTACCTCTACATGAACAAAGACGCCTTTGCTGTCATCTCGGAAGCTTTCGAAATTGTTTTGACGCTCCCCGTTTCAACTGCCTCTAACGAGAGATTTTTTTTCAACGCTTAAGAGGGTTTAGACATCTCTCAGAACAAGCATGACTGATGAGCGACTTAGCAATTTGTTAGTTATAGCAACCCAGCCGGAAAAAGCGTAAAAGATAGATTATAACATTGCCGTGCACAAGTTTGCTTCCCTGAAGCAACGACGTTTCCCATTAGAATAGTTTTTCTCTCTGGATACTTCAGTCGTGATGCAAACAAATTTATGATTTATTTGCTTAATTGTGTTTATGTACTTAAATTTTTGTATATCTAATTGTGTTCTAAACTTTTTTATCCAAAGAATTTTGAGTTGGCTATCGCTTAATTTGGCTTGATTTCCCCCTCCCTTGGATTTTTGCTAATTCAACCCACTTGAGGCTGCCTATTGAGACATGGAATTTGCCCCTCCCCAGGTTTTTTTTCATTTCCGCTACTGCGCTTCGCGCCAGAAAACCCTGTTCTAGGCCTTCACTCAATTCAATTCTTAACAAAACAAAATGACATTTCCTAATTCTAAATTTTCTTTTTATCTTAGATCCTTCACAGCACAATATTTGTTTTTAAGTAATTTGCTTCCCTAAAAAGGAGTCTAAGAGGTCAAATATAAGGGATAATACAGTTTTCAATAATATTTCAAAAATATCCTCTACTTCGCGGCAGGAAATGCTCTTTCCAAGCCATCCACTCGCTCTGAATTAGAAACTTTCACCAATTCAAACTTTTTTTCGAAATATAATCAGCATAGTTTTGTACTTTCCTCACAAAGTAAAAGTGAAAATTTGCAAATTTTCTTCCGTGAGGTGGCAAAAATCTTTGACGTTTGCCCCCCCCCCCCCAGCCAGAATTTTTCTGAATTTACGCCACTGAGCAATACTGAAGTTTTCTCGAGGCAGTGGAATTCATTTGAGTAAATGTTTGCCCAAGGGGCCGTCTTCATCACAACACCAACAAATATATATAGTTAACCATATAATAAGTTCAACCAGGACTGATAAATAAAATGACGTGAGATGAAAAAATTCATTCAAACGAAATAGAATGAAATAATTAAATACAAGCTTTCAAAGCTAATCTTGCTTGTTTGGCAGCTAGCCTTAAAGTAGCCTTTGTAACAGGTCCTCTACTATCGTCTATTGGCTTATTAAAGTATTTTGTTATAATAATGTTTAATTAAATTTGAGCATAAAGAATTTAATGAATATTCCCTTAAGTCCCTATTTACAGAAATATTATGGTTTATTTTGAGTCTAATTTCGATTGATTCCCGAACCACCCGTTTTATCCTCAAATCATTACTAATGAGAGAAGATTTTTAAAAGCATCGTGTGGCTGGGGTTATCAAATATATTATTAGCTAAAGCCGAATCAAAGGAGCTATTAGAGCTATTAGAAATTAATGCTTTGCCCATATCTTCTTTATGCTGGTGTGGCCGTTTTTCTAGATTCTGATGAGTTCTGCCAACATAGTAGTTGCCGAAGTCACATGGTATATAATAAATTTCTCTTTGGCGAGTAACTGGGATTTTATCTTTACCAGAGTTATGAGAAATTTGTGATTTGAAACTTATTATTGAAAACTACATGCAGATTATTTTTTGTGCAAACATTTTTTAATTTTGTTGTGATTTTTGGGATGTATGGAAGACAAATTATATTGGAGGGCTTATCAGGAGTCTCTCATTGTGAAATATCTTTGATTTTACTGGAATGTCTTCTTAGTCTACGGTTAATTGTATTATTGACAAACAGAATTGGGTTTCTGTTACCAAAAATCTGATAAATTTATGTCTGCTTTTATGTGTGAATCGAAGCAAATTTTTAGGGTACGATCAATGAGAGAAGCTACAGCTGCTCTTTTAACTTTTGGGGGGAGGGGGTTGAATTAAAATGAAGATTTTTATTAAGGGCATGGGGGCTACTTGCCCTCCGATCTCTTTTACTCTTAAAAAGTGAATTACAGCTTTCAATTTCCAATAAAATGAGCCCCCTCCAAATTTTATACGATCATCCCTTCCATACAAACCTTATATGTCCCCGGGGCATAACTTACGAGGCCTGCCCCAGGGATTTGGGGGGTTGTGGTGACTTCGGAGTTTTTTGTATTTGATCTTTGAACCATTTTTATCAAAATGAATATATCAAAATTCTTATCAGATGCATTTGGGAAAAAGGGGCTGGGGAGCTACTTACCCTTTATCACTTTTGATTCTTGAAAAGGTCACAAAAACTTCCAATTTCCTATCGAATGAAACCCCTCTGAAGTTTATACGACCACCCCTTCCATATGTGGTGCCTTGGGAAAAAATAATAATAAAATATTAGAGCCTTATAGCCTTTACTATAGGCAACACTATAGCGCTGCCTCTGACTGCATAAAAATGATATCACTTCACTTGTTGATAGAAAGTTATTATCCATCCTAAGGCAGAACTAAAGTAGATAGGCGTGGAGTAAGTGTAATTTAAATAGTCTATAATTTCAATGAGCCATTTTAAGGCAACTGGAGATCCAAAATAAAGAGTTTTCAAGAATTTATGACTGACCATGTCGACAGGACTTGCAGGCAATTGGGCAACTAAGATTGTTTATACTATATGAGCTTTGCCTACTGCTAAAGCCTAATGAAATTGCAATGGGGATATTCGAGATTCTGGGGTTGGCTCATGACGGTCAATGTCCAATGCACAATTGACTTAATACTAATGTTACTCATTTCAAAAAATCTTTTTCTTAATAGTTACAGTTGTGACTTTCAGTTAAATCTTACTATTTTGAAAATCGCATGGAAGAGAATAAATATGTTGTTGTAATTTAAATAGTTTGCAGTTGGCACAGTACAGTAGAGAAGGGACGCATCTGAAGGATTCAACTTAATCCCATCCTGTGGTGACAGATTAGGTAACGGATATGTGAATAGTGAAACATAAAAACAACATGAAAAAGTTAATCCGGCGTAATCCGTGTCGTTAATCCCGGCGTAATATGGCTGGAAAGGTTTTCTTAGTAGCAGTCTTGGAAGTAGGAGAAGATATAAATTTGAAATAATGGCAAATTCTGCGGAATTAGTTGAAGTGAAGGTAAACTCATTTTATTTAGGGATAAACGCTATAGATTTTTAAATTCCTCTTAGTGAAGGTTAGATTAGCGGCTCTTCAGCAGTAGGCATGCTAGATCAAAAAGAGACACTTTTAGATTGCTACTTTTATGCTGTTTTTTTGCATGTGTTTGACATTCCATCCACAGACCCTTCTAAAGCCCTTAATGTAAGCCTGATTCTGAAGAGCTGCTATTCTAGACTTTTACTTTTCTCTTTTTGAGCTTTGCAATACCAGACTAAGGTCAATTTGAATGAGATTCTGCTGCTGACATTTGTACAAGGTGAGCATGCTAGGCTGCTTTTTTCCCTTTTTTATGCTCCATCCAAATATGTTATGATTATCAGTTTATTTGGAAATGCACCCTCTTCTCCTGATGGTCCTGTACATAACCCTAATAATGTATTTCTTCATTACATAGGCTAGGCTATAGGCTATTCAGTTGTATAGGTAGGGTGCAAAATGTAAAGAAAATAGCCTACATTTCAAATGTTTTCTCTTTTTACTTTAATAAATAAAAAATTATCAAAACTTTAAGGAATAAATGTCAGTAGGCTTTATGTATATTAAACCGACAATCTAGCCTATGGTCATTTTTTTACTCAATTCAAATTATGTTCTGGTCTTGAGAAAGTGGTAAATTTCTAGGCAGTACTATAATTGGTAAAATTCTACATTAGTTACTTTTGGTTATCTTGGAAAGGGGTAAGGTTAGGAAAATGAAACTTTCAGGGATGTGTCTACAGGCTAAGGTATGTCCTGGGAAGGTATTTTCAAGTACCTATCTCTACTCCTTCTCCCTCTAGAGGGCAGTGAACTTTGACAACCTTTAAAAATCCTTGTTTTATGAAAGTGAAACCTTGCAAAACAGATTTCCTACTTAAATGAAGTAGGCTACAAGACAACTGTTTTCAGCTTCACAACTTTGCTCAATCCTAAAAATCTTATGTTTTATAAAATTAAAACCTTGCAAAATAGATCTTCTGCTTAAATGAAGTACAACAAAATTGTTTTCTGCTCCATAATTTTGCTCAATTTCAATTTATAAGGTTTTAAAGATATGCAAAAACATTTCCTAAATTTTGAAAATAAAACATTTATATGGCTTAAAATTCCACTCAAATAACAGGAATTCGATTTCCACACATTTCAGGACCTCTAGAGGGAGAAGGAGTGGAGACCTTCCCAGGACATGCTCTAGCCTGTAGACCCATCCCTGAAAGTTTCATTTTCCTAACCTAACCCCTTTCCAAGATAGCCAAAAGTAGCTAAAGTAGAATTTTACCCTATAATTTATTCAGGATTAAAGTGAAAACATCATTTGATGCCTTTTTACGCTCTTTCATAATTCAATAATTGCTTCTGGGGCTAATTGCATCTTGAGCCCTTAAAGGGGCCCCAAAGGTATTTCATTTTTGTAACCACACAAAGAAGTTATCAACATTAGTTTAGTTATTGAAAAGTGGTTAAAAACATATTGCTAGTTTATAAATTAGTTGTTCAAGAGTAATATATTCCAAAAATACTTATTTACAACAATTCAAACCTCATTTATTAGGCAACTAAAATATAAACTATTTTCTTTCCATTTCAAGTTTTTCAAATGTCATTGACAAAAATAGCACTGAATTTTGCAGTTCAAAACTTTTCTGTAAAAATTCAGGGTATAGTCCAATTCAGGGTAGCCATATATTTGTACATTGGGGACAGGAGGGGGTTTGGTAAAGTTCATGGTAAATTTGCAGTGGGCCATATAATATAGCTAGGATAAAAGTGAAAACATTGTTTGATGATTTTTTTATTGACATACTTGACTTAAGCCTCCTGCTACATTGGGGGCAGTGTAGAGATCATTGCAACTCTGCTCCTCCAGGCTGACCAGTCTGCTGCAATTAGTGGGGCCTTGTTGACAGCAATGTTAGCCATCTCCAGGAATTTGTTGAGGCTATCCTTCCACCTTGTCTGAGGTCTGCCCCTTGGGCAGGACCAGCCATGAGCTTTACCATCAAAATTGTAGGCTATTTGGATTGGGGTTGTTGTTGGCATACATAGGAGGTGTCCAAACCATCTGAGAGTACACTGTGCTGTTTGGATGGAGAATGGCACTTGGGAAGTGTGTGCAAGCAACCTTGTGTTGCTTACAAAATTATCCCATTAGTGTCCCTCAATTGAACAGAGCTGTTTTGTCTGGCAGACATCTATCATGCTGAGGATTGTTGATTTGAGAAGCCAGGTTTCTGCTGCATAGAGGAGGACCAAGCTTATAGATGCATTATAAATTTGCATCTTTGTGCACCTAGATATATTTGGCATTCTCCAGAGAATATTGAGCCCTCCAACAATAGACAAGGCTTTTCAAATTTGGCTGCACACCTCTTCCTCTGTAGAGCCCTCATTTGACAGTACATAGCCAAGATAAGTGAAGTTTTTTACAACTTCAACAGGAGCTCTACAAACAGTTATCTTCTCAGGGGGCAAGACTTGGCTTGCAGGTTCAACTGCCATTATCTTTGTTTTGAGCCAGTTTATTCTCAGCCCCACTTTTGCTGCCTCTTCCTGCAGGACTTCCAGAGGGTCAGTCAACTAGTTGAATGAGTCAGCAACAAGACCAAGATCATCTGCAAATTCATGGTCTGTCAGAATACAATCTCCAAACTGCAGACCAAAGGGCAGGCAATTTGTTGTTTGTGTCTTTACATGGTCTATCATGCAATTGAACAGTTCTGGGGTGGCAGCACACCCTTGACATACACCAGTTTTGATGCCAAATGTTGTGCTCCATTTGCTGTTAACTTGGATGCAACTCATGGTTTCTTTGTAAAGCTTTTCAAACAACTTGCAGTATTTGTCTGGTAGACCAGTTTATTGAAGTATCAGCCAGAGCAAGTTGCAATCCACCAAGTCAAATGCAGCCTTGAAGTCCACTAAAGCTACATATGCTTCCCTCCTGAATTCCTTTGTCTTCTCAATTAACTGTTGCATGGTAAAGATTTGTTTGACAGTGTATCTCCCAGGCATAAACACTGCCTGCTGGACTTTCCTCTTTCTTCTGAGGATACTCATGCATCTATCCAGCAGGGTCATAGCAAAGAGCTTTCCAGGCACTGAAAGTAGTGTTATGCCTCTGTAGTTTGAACAGATGCTCTTGCTCCCCTTTCTCTTCCATAAGGGCAGGATTATACCAGCTTGCCAGTCCTTTGGGGTGTGTGCATGAAACCACAGAAAACAGCATGTGGAGCCAGAGTAGCATTGTCAGTCTGGCATACTTCAGAAGCTCAGCAGATATTCCACATATGCCTGCTGCTTTGTTGTTCTTCAAATGTTTTACTGCTGTGTGGATTTCTGATGACGTGAAAGGAGTTTCTGTATCACTTGTCCGCAGTTCCTGGCTGCTGGTGGCTAGGCTGATGAGCTCCTGGTCAGTCTGCACTATGGTTTCAGCATTGAGGAGGCCCAAGAAGTGGTCTTTCCATCAACTGACTTGGGCAGCTTTGTCACTGAGCAGCTGGCCATCCACAGAGACAACAGATGCAATCAAGGGGGCTATGTTGCCTGTTAGATCATGGAGATGCTTATAGAGACTGCCAATGTTGCCTTTCTTGGCTGCACCCTCTAGCTTGTAGTGCCTTCCTTTCCACAAACAGCTTCTTATCTTGCTGTATCAGTTTGTTGCAGACACCATTAAGGCTTCTATAGGTTGGCATGTCACCAAGTAACCTTGCCTTACATCTCTGCTCTATGATGTCAAGCATATCCAACTGAATCCGTGCTTTATTAGCGCACTTTTTCCATCCAACATTTGCTGTTGCTGATTCAAGGACATTCTTTTTGAATGAGAGCCATGCGTCCTCATAACTTTCAAATGGCAGGAGTGCATATCAAAGTGGTTTGAGACATCAATGGCATATTTTGACTGTATCTTCTTATCACAGAGGTGAGAGACATTGATTTTGACTGGTCTTGTTTCTGAGCAGTGGGCTTTGAGCCTTTGTTGAATGTTAGCAACAACAAGGTGATGGTCAGTGTTGCCAATCTCAGCTGCCCTATACATCCTGCAGCTACTGATGAAAGACCTCCATCTCTGTGACACAATGATGTAATTTATCATTTTTTGGTATGGCCATTGTTGCTGTACCATGTATATTTGTGGATGTCCTTCCCTGCAAACATGGTATTCATCATCACAAGGTTGTGCATGCTGCAGAGTTGTAGAAGCCTTAGACCATTGTCATTTAGAGAATCTGGAGTAACTGATCCAATGACTTGTTGCCATAAGTTGAGGTTGTTGCTCACAGTTGCATTAAGGTTACCTAGGAGAATGACAATATTGTGCAAGGATATCTTAGACAATTCATTTGTCAGGGCAGAGTAGAAAGTGTTCATAATTCTTATAAAATAATTTTTGGGCCCCTTTAAGGGCTCAAGATAAAATTAGCCAAAGAAGAGATTATTGAATATGAAAGAGCATAAAAAAGGCATCAAATGATGTTTTCACTCTCATCCTAGCTAAATTATAGTGTCACCTAGAAATTTACCAGGAAGGCATGGGGATTGTCAGCCCTGCTCATTTTGAGTTTGACTTGGCTATTTATTGTAATATCTGTTCATTCTGGGTTTCATTTTTTTATTGACAGGGGAAATCTCCAGCATTTTTACTGCAGGGGGGGGGGAGCAAGAGAGGTCCATATCTGGATAGTCAAAGGGCATGGGATGTATAATATTTTTCTCTCAACACTATATGAGGGGCAACGATTACCCCCAATAGACGCCCCTGTTTATTGATGGTGATTTATGGCAGTTTTAGAATTGGAAAAGTATTTGAATTCATTTGTGGCTTAATGGAGCTCTTTTCTTTGAAAACTTGTTTTGTGGAAAAAGTTTTTTATAGTAATTTTTGTTTGTGTTTTATTGACATAGGTCAAATTTCCCCTCACTATTGTAGAGTAGTGTGGTAGTAGTGGTGATAGTTGCAGTAAGGGTAGAATGCAAATATTGCCTTTTTGAACATTTCCTGACAGTTCCAAATTAATATACTCAGTCATTCCTGAGTTACTCCCTCTTGACAATCTGTATACACATAGCATGTTTTGATCTAGTTGCCCTCCATCACTTTTGGCTTTTAAAAGAGAACTAGATCTATACATTTCCGCTCAAATGAGCTTCCTCTAAAGTTCACATGACCACTCCTTCCATAAAAACTTACAACCCTTGCCTCCCAGACTTAATGGGGTTGTATTGGTCCCAAAGGCCTTGTTATGTGATCTTTTGGCTTTTTTTGGTAAAATGGATATCTCAAAATTTCTATCAGATGTGTATTAGGGAAAACATGACATGTGTGTGTGTGTGTGTGTGGGGGGGGGGGTAGCTGCCCTCCAATCTCTTTGACTCTTAAAAAGGGTGCTAGAACTTCTGATTTCCAATCCAATGAGCCCCCTCCAAAGTTTACATGACCACCCTTTCTATAAAAACCTTATATGCCCCCAGGGAATAACTTACAACCCTTGCCCTAAGGGCTGTCTTAGGGGGGTTGTCATCCTCAAAGACGTAATTTCCAGACCTTTCAACTATGCTGAACAAAATCACTGTCTCAAAATTTTGATTGAATATGTTTAGGGAAATGATGGGTGTGTGTGTGTGTGTGGGGGGGGGGGGCTGGTGGCCCTCCAATCACTTCTGACTATTAAAAAGGGCACTAGCCCTTTCAGTTTCCAATTGAATGAGCCCTTTTTAGAGTTTTCAGAGCTAGTCATATAACCCTTGTTAGTCTAGTCACATTTATCTAAAGGT
>JAQQPU010005486.1:0-15383 GCA_029168905.1 Artemia sp. Kazakhstan ARC1039
TTGACAGTGAAAATCGTTTTTGCTGAAAATACAACATGTGATTTTTTGGTTAAATGGCTTTCTCGAAACTTGTTTAGTTTTATTTACGAACGTTTTTATTAGTAATAAATATACGTAACTTAGAATTAACTTACGTAACGAACTTCTATATTCATAAATTTTTAACACGTATATTAGGGGGTTCGCCCCCTAGTCAATACCCTGCTCTTTAAACTATAGTTCGAATTTTTTTTTCCAGTTCTTTAAAAATGACCTCTTAATCGCAATCAGTTGATCAGTTGAAAAACTTGTTTTTTTTTTATTTAATTCCTGATCTTTTTCTTTAATAATGCTGGGAAATCCGGCGCCCCCTTCATAGCAATTTCCCTTCCCCCATGAAAACTTCCTTCATGGAAAGATCCTTCCATATAGCCCCCGACCCTCTCCTTCCCCCACCTACCAGAAAAAATCTCCTCTGAAAAAGTCTGTATACTTCCCAATAACCAATACTATATGTTAACATTGAGTAAAGTTCATAACTTTCAGCCCTCCCCCTGGGAACTTTGGGGGATCAAGTCATCCTAAAAGACATTTTTATCATATTTTCGACCATGCTGAACAAAATGGCTATCTCAAAATTTTGATCGGGTGACTTTGGAAAAAAAATGAGCGTGGGAGGGGGCCTAGTTGCCCTCCATTTTTTTTGATCACTTAAAAAGGGCACTAGAACTTTTAATTTCCGTTCCAATGAGCCCTCCCACGATATTCTAGGACCACTGGGTCGATACGATCACCCCTGGGGAAAAAAAACAAAAAAACAAACAAATAAACACGCATCCGTGATCTTTCTTCTGGCAAAAAATGGAAAATTCCACATTTTTGTAGATAGGAGCTTGAAACCTCTACAGTAGGGTTCTCTGATACGCTGAATATGATGGTGTGATTTTCATTAAGGTTCTATAACTTTTAGGGGGTCTTTCCCCCTTTTTTCGGAAATCAGCCAAATTTTCTCAGGCACGTAACTTTTGATGGGTAAGATTAAACTTAATGAAACCTATATATTTGAAATCAGAATTAAAATCTGATTCTTTTGATGTATCTATTGATATCAAAATCCCGCTTTTTAGAGTTTCGGTTACCATTGAGCCGGGTCGCTCCTTACTTACAGTTCGTTACCACGAACTGTTTGATAAGAAATGTATCCTTATTGTATTGTTTGATTAAAAGAATGTTTTCATATCCTTTTTTTGTTGTAACTATTATTGTTTTTCTAGGTCGTACATAGGACTTGTGTTTTGGTGTAAAAGACAATCTTTTGAGGAAAATCATTTCTTTTTTTAAATGGTTTCTTTATTAAAAAAAAATCTTTTGAAGATCTTGACAGTGAAAATCGTTTTTGCTGAAAATACAACATGTGATTTTTTTTATAAAAAGAAAATTGAATTCTTAGCCCTATCTTCAAGTATTTGATTCATGACGAGAACATAATCAATAAACGGCTTTGTTTCTTTTAAGAGGAAAGGGGGTCTAGAAGGTTCACAGGCCTGTTTATGTCTCCAATTGTGCAGTTATATCTTAAAGAGACCCAATTACAAAGACGGACAGACTGTCAAAGGATAGTTTTGTGCAGAGGTGCAAGGCAGTAAAGGTGTAATGCTAACAGGTGGTAGAATATAACGTCATCCATGGGAATTGAGCCTTGTTGAAGAGGGGGGGGGCAAGGGTGTAACTACTTTATTTCTTTTTTTGTGTGTGTGAAATAAATTGATTGGTTGAGACAAAGAGTTTTGACTCTTGCCTGCTGTCTTAATTTTTTACAGGGGAAGTCCACATAACTATATGTATATCCTCAACGAACTTCAAGTAGACTTGGGGGTACTTTTATATAGAAGATAGGCGGGCCGCTGAAAGTGGGGTACACTTCTCAAATCTATCCCTTCTATCACCTTTCCCCGAGGCTGCTGCTTCAATGCTTGCTGAGCATGTAAGCTAGATGTTTGCTTTCCCTCCTTGAACTTTTCAAAAAATTATCCCCATTATTACTAACACCTGCCAGGGCTTTTCACACCATTGTTCAACCTCACTTAATGTCTGCATGGCCAGCCTGGTACTACACACTGGTCAAAGCACAAACAGAAAAAATAGAGAGATGTATGAAAATGTTTCTGGAATATTATTCAGTCAGGTCAAGCTCTCTAACCACTTTCGCCAGCAAGTTTTTGAACAGATCCCTCTGGTGGGGAGGTGGAATGCTTTGTATAAAAGGTGTCGGCTTTAGGGTCTTTCTGGTATTAATTAAAAAACTTTTTCCACAAAATAAGTTTTTCAAAGAAAAGTAAAGAACTCCATTAAACAAAAAATGACCAAAAATAAAATAAAATAATCTATCAAGCGTGAAACTACCACAAATCAGCATCCATAAATAAATGAAACCCAAAACGAAAAGATATTACAAGAAATAACCGAGTCAAACTCAAAACAAGCAGAAATTAACATAAGTTGGGCTCAAAACCCCTATGCCTTCCCAAGGCCAGAACATAATTTGCACTTTACTGAAGTATAAATGTTTTTACTATTATAACTTTAATAAATCAAATAATATTAACATTTTGATTACTAAATATCAGTATATGCATATTAAACTGACAATGCATATGCATTTCTATTTTTTCAGTAAAGTGCAAATTTTGATCTGGCCTTGGGAAGGCATAGGGGTTTTGAGCCCAACTTATGTTAATTTCTGCTCGTTTTGAGTTTGACTCGGTTATTTCTTGTAATATCTTTTCGTTTTGGGTTTCATTTATTTATGGATGCTGATTTGTGGTAGTTTCACGCTTGATAGATTATTTTATTTTATTTTTGGTAATTTTTTGTTTAATGGTGTTCTTTACTTTTCTTTGAAAAACTTATTTTGTGGAAAAAGTTTTTTTAATTAATTTCTGCTCGTTTTATATTGTCATTGTCTTTTTCAGGGAAAAAAGAAAATAATACTTTAAATCTTTTCGTTTTTTAAAGACTTTATAGTTTGGCCTGCTATTTGTATGCTGGAGAAAAATTTTCAGAAATTTTTAACAACACACCCTTTTAAAAATCTGGACACAAATAGTAGTGTTTAATTTAGTTTCATACCTCTTCTAGTTGACCTGAAATGGAAAACTTGATACCATTCGCAAAACATCTGTTTACTTTCTTTGATAGCTTAGATACACTTAAGCTGTTTTGATTTGGTTAAATTTTAAGAGCCGAAGTAGCCCCGAAAGTTTGAATATAATGCCCTCAGTCGTTCTTGGGATACTGATGAGATGCCTTATTGGGAATTAGCATTAACGCAGTGCATTTTGATTTAATCTTAAGGCAACATTTAGTTTTTAAACATAATGGGCAAATGGGAGGGTGAACGTGGGAGGGGGATTAGTTGCCCTCCAATCACTTTCGACTATTAAAAAGGACATAAGCCCTTTCTATTTTCCATCGAATGAGCCCTTTTCGAAGTTCCCACGACAACTCCTTCGATACGAAGTGCCCTGGTCTAAAGAACAACTACAAAAAATTAATACATTGTACCCACATCGATCATCGATCACATCGACTATTAAAAAGGGCACTAGGTCTTTCGTTTCCAATCGAATGAGCCCTTTTTGAAACGACAACACTTTCTATAAACACCTTGTGTGCCCCTAGGGCATAAATTATAACCCTTAACCTAAGGGCTGTTAGGGTGGTTGTTATCGTCTAAGACCTAATTTCCAGAACTTTCAACTACGTTAGACAAAATGGCTATCTCAAAATTTTGATTAAACGTGTTTGGGGAAATGGTGGGCGTGAGAGGGACGTTAGTCGCTCTCCAATCACTTTCAACTATTAAAGTTGGCACTAGCCCTTTCAATTTCCTATCAAATGAGCCCTTTTGAAGTTTCTACGACAACACTTTCAATAAAAACCTTATATGCCCCCAGGGCAGAACTTACAACCCTTGCCCTGAGGGCTGGGGGGGGGGTGCTGTCACTGTCAAAGACCTAATTTCCAGAACTTTCTACTACGTTGAACAAAATGCCTGTCTGAAAATTTTGATTGGATGTGTTTGGAGGAATGGTGGGCGTGAGAGGGGGATAGTTACCCTCCAATCGCTTTCGACTATTAAAAAGGGCACTAGCCCTCTCAATTTCCAATTGAATGAGCCCCTTTTGAAGTCATACGATAACTATCTATAAAAACCTTATATGCCCCAAGGGCATAACTTACAACCTTTGCCGTGGGGGCTCTGGGGGGTTTGTCATCCTTAAAAGCATAATTTCCAGAACTTTCAACTACGTTGAACAAAATGGCTATCTCTAAACTTTGATTGAATGTTTTTGGGGAAATGATAGGCGTGAGAGGGGGGGGGGTTTATTACTCTCCACTCACTTTCGACTTTTAAAAAGGGCAATTTCAATTTCCAATCAAATGAGGACTTTTGAAATTCCTACAACAACTTTCTGTATAAACCTTCAATGCCCCCAGGTTATAACTTACAACCCTTGCACTGAGGGCTCTGAGGGGTTTATCATCCTAAAAGACCTAATTTCCAGAACTTTCAACTACGTTGAACAAAATGGATATCTCAAAATTTTGATTGGATGTGTTTGGGAAAATGGTGGGTGTGAGAGGGGCGTTAATCGCTCTTCAGTTTCCAATTGAATGAGCCCTTTTGAAGTTTCTACGACAGCAATTTAAGTAAAAACCTTATATGCCCTCAGGGCATAACTTACAACCCTTGCCCCGAGGGCTGTGGGGGGAGGGGCTGTCATTCTTAAAGACCTAATTTCCAAAACTTTCAACTACGTTGAATAAAATGGCTATCTAAAAATTTTGATTCGATGTGTTTGGGGAAAAGGGGGGCGTGAGAGGGGGGTTAGTTGCCCTCACATCACTTTCGACTATTAAAAAGGGCACTAGCCGTTTGAATTTCCAATCGAATGAGCCCTTTTTCAAGTTTCTACAAGAAAGATTTCAATAAAAACATAATATGCCCCCAGGGCTTAACTTATAACCCTTGCTCTGAAGACTGTGGGGAGAGTATCCTGCTCAAAGGTATAATTTCCTGAACTTTGAACTGCGTGGAACAAAATGGCTATCTCAAAATTTTAATCGGATGTGTTTGGGGAAATGGTGGGCGTGGAAGGGGTCTTAGTTGCCTTCCAATCACTTTTAACTATTAAAAAGGGCACTAGCCATTTCAATTTCCAATCGAATGAGCCCTTTTTGAAATTTCTACGACAACGCGTTCTATAAAACCTTATATGCCCCCAGGGCATAACTTACAACCCTTGCCCTGAGGGCTGTGGGTGGGGGGCTGTCATCCTCAAAGACCTAATTTCCAGAACTTAAAAACTACGTTGAATAAAATGGCTATCTCAAAATTTTGATAGGATGTGTTTGGGAAAAAGGTGGGCGTGTAGGGGGGTTAGTTGTCCTCCAATCACTTTCGACTATTAAAAAGGGCACTAGCCCTTTGAATTTCCAATCGAATGAGCCTTTTTTGAAGTTTCTATGAAAACACCTATAAAAACCTTATATGCCCCCTGGGCATAACTTACAACCCTTGCCCTGAGGGCTGTTGGGGAGTGTCCTCCTCAAAAAGATAATTTCTATCTGGAAATCAACCACGCTGAACAAAATGGCTATCTCAAAATGTTGATTGGATGTGTTTCGGGAAATGGTGGGCGGGGAAGGGGTGTTAGTCGCCTTCCAATCACATTCGACTATTGAAAAGGGCACTAGCCACTCCAATTTCCAATCGAATGAGCCCTTTTCGAAGTTTCTACGACAACTCCTTCGATAGGAAGTGCCCTGGTATGGAAAAATAACAAAAAAAAAAAAAAATAATACATTGTGCCAACATCGTTTTTTTTCCTTGTTACACATTCCTGCCTGTTGCCAAAATTATATTAAATGCATGAAGAAAATTCCTATTCTTTGCCATGTAGCACTGTATATATAATTAGAAAATTCCTAATTATATATACAGTGCCATGTAGTGACTATCCATGCCAGGTAGGCCTATGGGAAAACTTTGCAGACCTCGTTTGTCAAGAGGTATAGCACAAGCACGCAGTGGGAAATGACCTGTTTCACTTCTTATTCGGTGGTGGAGAACAATTTCAGAGAGTGTCGCTGAAGGCGATGGGGCGATCTCAATATGGCTGGGTACGAGTTTGCATTTTATGATAGAACCATTTGTTAAAGGCTATTTAAGACGCAATGTAAAATATATAGTAGGCCATAGTCCTCTATTCCACTTCAGTGTTGCTTTAATATCTGCAATGGAGAGAGCTAATAAAACATCTTACTCCTTGTGCAACTTCCAAGCTAGTGATTAAGGCATACAGATTATGATATCCTCAAATTCTATGGGCTCTGCGCGAATACCTGTGGTAAATGTTTTATACGCCAGGCTCAAAGCAGTTAAAGGGAGTATGATCAAGTACTATTTTCTGTGCGAAAGCTGTATCTAGGATAATTGGGGAGAATAGACTGTAGACTTTGACATTGTGTTTCTATTTAAGAGAACTTCAGTTTGGTAGAGAAAAGCTCTTATAATGGGACATTTTAACTGAAAGTTCTGTCAGGAGCCCCCATCCATTTTGGTTCGGTGTACAGGAGATGTTGATTTAAATACAAATTCTTTGTACACAAAGAATTGATTTAAATATAAGACATAGAGTTTTATCCAGAATAATCATGCAATTCATGGTATCTCTGGTAGTAGTTGTTACGGTACACAAAATTTTAATTATGTGTTAGGTTAATGGCACCATGGCCGTGATCTATGGGGGACCCTCCCTCCAGTATTTTCAGCCACTCGGTAAAAAAATTAGTCGGTAAAATCGTGGCGCGAACCGCCACGATTTACCGACGCCGCCAAAGTTTTTTGTTCTGTTAAACAAAACCAGGAAAATACTGACATGTGATCTACGGAAATCTCGAACTTGGTCGGTAAACGCAGCAGTATTACCGACCCCTGCAGTAATTTTACGGTTGGTACCACAGTTTTCCATTCGGTTAAAGAACATTAAAAAACGGATATGACATCTAATGAAATCTTAATCTAGGTTGGTAAATGTAGCGGTTTTACCGACTTGTGTCGTGAATATACGGATGGAGCCAAAATTTTTCATTCGGTTAAATAAAGAACATGAAAAACATGATATCATGTGTACCAAAACTTCAATCTCGGTCGGTAAGTCTAGCGGTTATACCAAATCGTGCAATGATTTTACGGACGGTGCCACTATTCTCTGTTTGGTTAAATAAAGAACATGAAAATAATGACATCACGTCTACCAAAATCTCAATCTTGGTCGGTTAATGCAACGGTTTTACCAACATATGTTCTGATTTTACGGATGGCGCCACGATTTTTCATTCGGTTAAATGAAGAACATGGAACATAGTAAAGCTGATAGTGTAGAATCTGTTCATAGATAGCGTTGCTCTTTCAGCCAAAATATAACATAAGTCCAAAGTATTGCTCAAATAATTCAATCAAAGATCAAGGATTCCAATTCCAAATTCTACGCTGTATCTTAGTGCTGAAACAAATTAACCAACAAAGCAGGAAATTTGGTTCAATAGCCAATGACGATTTCTAACTTAAACATCGTCCTGGACGTCCTCCTGCTCGTTATTCAGAGGCATTTGCTAATTCTGGAGCCAACCCGCTGGATGACTGGAGATCGTGCTATGCTAAGGAGCTCTGCGGTGTCCTTAGAGCCCTAGTGACCGGCTTGGATGTCGCAATCTACGACAACTCATCTTTTCTGGCGCCAGCGTACCAAAGTTTACCGGGTAAAATTGATGACAGCTATGAAAGCCTTCCCGAACTCATGACGATGTTTCCTGGAAAAGGCTTAGATCCCGCGGAACTAAAGTTAGAGCTAAAGGCTTTCAAACACTTCTTGGCCAGGATTGAGGTTGAAAGCAACAATGTCATAAATCACACCATCTTTGAGGGACTACTCCGTGAAGTTAATGCTGTCAAATCGATATTCCCAACTCTCTGGTCCGTTCACCAATGGTTTGCAACAGCACCAACAACTGTGGTCACAGCAGAAAAAAGTTTTAGAAAATGAAACTGGTCATGACACGTTTACGCACAACAATGGACAATGACCGTTTGGATCACCATAATGTGTTGCAAGACTGACGTTACAGACGAGCTGAAACTCGACGAATTACTGAAAGTTTGGCTGTCTTCCAAACCAAGACGTTTGAATTTTTAACTGAAGGTATATAGTTGTATTTTCTTCTTTTTTTGTTGAATCTGTATATTTTAATTTAAATTTGTCAATTTTCACTTCTAAGATCTTTTAAGATCTTTAAATCATGTTATCACTTTTCTCCTAATATATTGCTCGATTCTTCACTAGGTCGCCATGTCGTTGTTCATACGCTTCTTATGGGAAAAAGAACTAAGCAGCTATTCTTCCTCAGATTATATGATTCTTTGGGCTGAATTACGATCCCAAGTTTCGTATTAGAAATGGGCATTATGTTAATTAGTGGTGAAAACAGTCGGTATAAATGTTCAGCCAGTTGGTAAAATCAATCACTCCCTCCCCCCTCCCCCCCAAACATTTTGGCTAAAAGCCTCTGAATGGCACTGAAAGTAAAGCCCCTGAACGGCACTGATGATGACTTGATGCAGAAACAAGTGAAACTGTGAAGTACTCAGTTCAAAATTTACCTTGTTTAGAATATAATATTGTAAAATATTGAATATTTTAAAGAAAGTACTTGTCCAAAGCGAACATGACTTCCAGTAATCAGGTCAAATATCAGTTCCTTAAAATCTCTGAAAGTAATTGAGCCTGATAAATGAAACTTTCAGAGATTTTAAGGAACTGATATTTGACCTGATTACTAAAAGTGAAATCTCAAAAGGTTTTTTCAAAAGAGAAGCCAATTCTTTAGTCATCCCTGAAGTAAATGTCGAATCTCCTTCGCACTCACATGGTGAAACATACCATCAACCAATCAGGTCCCAAAGGGTTTGTGCAAGGAATTCAATTATTAAATCAGAAATGAAATGACTTGGTTCTCCAAGTTTTTTAATTGCTGGTTCGTTTGTTTGAGTGAATGAATTTTTTTTTTCATTTGCCAATCGTTCGCTAGTATCCCCTGATGGCAGTTCAAGAGTTTTTGGATTTTGTACAAATCATGTATATTGGTGAATGGTTTGCTTTTTTGGTTGTTAGGTATCTGGTTTTAATTCTTCTAATTTTGGCTTTTATTGAATTTCGCTCATCTTTTAATTTTGGTTTTTCATTGGTTTTTATTGTTTGTTTTTTTTTCACATTGACTCCGCGTTTGTTTTTGTTTTTTTCTTTGCCCCTTTTTGGCATTTTTCTTATATATTTTTTTTGTTCGCGCTGAAGAAGAGAGGCGGTTGTCCTTTCGAAATATTCGTTTTGTGCTTTAACAGTATTTTCGTTTGCCCTTAAAAACCCCATTTTTCATAATTTCTTCTTTATATTATGACAGGCCAATGTGGTTTAAGAAATTATCTCCATGCCGCAACGTATTAAACACATTCTCGATGCTTGGATGTTATGATTGGTAACAGTATAATCAAAGTGAGGAGCGCATGATCATGATCACTGTTCTTAATTGTTTCCATTTTTTATTTAATATTGCTTTGATAACTGAGTCAATCAATCACAGGTTAAATAAGCTATCGCTCTCTGGACAAATTTTCTTTGATATTTCAAAAATAAATAGCTGAGTTTTGTCAACGAAACCGTCAGGATTTATTATTTGAGTGAACTGAATTTTTTTTTTCACCTGATTTGACTATCTTTAAAATATTAAAAAATAAATTTATCCGGAAAGCAATTGTTTATTCTATATGAAATATGAGGTGGAACTGCATTTTCTCTTGTTTTTTCAATGAAGCTCACTTTAATTTGGAAACTTAAATATAAATGTGCTTTTAGGAAAAAAGAGATTGATGACTTGGTAATGGAATACGTCGAATCTCAACAAGACGAGGAAGAAGAAAAAGAAGAGACCGATGAATCAGAAGAAGAAAAGAAACCCAAGGCCAAACCAACTAAAAGGAAAGAGAAAGAATCCAGTGAAGAGGTATGGATTATGCTATATTCTGATTTCAGGACTCTTAAACGCAATAATTGTTCCATGAACTATGAAAAGAAGAGGGTAAGAGATGGAATTAATATTAAATTAGAAATGAAAATCTGAGAAAAAAGGCAGTTATAGAGTGTCGTCCTGTTACTGCCACCGTGTATTTATTTTTATTAAACGCATAAACATGATAAAAATCGCTTTGAAGAACGACATAGGCAATTCTTTCTTCATTGTTTTTTCGAATTTCTTCTAATGTCTTGAAAAATTTTAATACTTGATTAAACACAATCAATTCTCGGCCTTTCACACAGGATGACGAATCTTTATCATGGATCTAATTTAATCAAAACTAGGAAGATATTCCTTCTCAATTGTTTTCCCCTTTTCTATTCTTGAGTTATGACAGTTTAACAATTGAACACCTCGTTTACAGATCGCCCTAAAAAAAAATTTTTAGCATGTCTAATTGCTTATCTTGAACCATAAGCTCTGCGTTAAGTAAACGTTTAAAATAAACAATTTGAATGTCAGTCCACTGTCAGTCGTAGATTTTAACGTTCTTTTTTTTGCGAGAATTTTAATAAAGTTGACAATATGTGGTTTGCAGGTCGAGAATTTCTTTTATTATAAGCAGACTTAGCCGTAAACATGGAAGCTAAAGTTGAAAATCACTTAATATTCAAATAGCTTTAACTTTTTTAACAAGTTTTAACTTCGGTCACCTTCGGAGTTCGTGCTGATTTTTATTTTAGACGTTTTTTGGTAGTTTTGGCTGAGTAGTCCCCTTCTAAACTAGCTACAACAAAATCTGGACCTTATTATGTTATCGTAAGTCGTTTTGACGTTGCTGAGAATGTGCTTTGACTTTGCTTAGTGGATTGAAATAGGCTTCAAAGCTCGCTTCTTATTTTTGCATTTTTAACATTCCTAGATTTTAAAACATTCACGGCGAAAAAGTTCTCGTGGGCGTTGTAAAAAGAGTGGTGGACTATGTGAAAGGAATGAATGGAGAATGTCTAAAATACTGTAGAATTTTGCAAAACAAAAGTATTGAAGCTTGGATTAAATTAAAGACGCATGTGCAGGAACACGTAATGAAGTTATACTAATAATGAAGTAAACAAATTGCTGTTGATGATATGATAGGAAACAGCTAGTTTAGACAGGAAATGTCCCGCCAAGACTACCTGTTTTCCTTTGTTTGCTTGCATGGCTTTGCTTTGAATTCGTCCACTTTATTTGGTAGCGGCTAATTTGCTAAGATTTTCAGGCTGTTTTGTTCCTTTTTATATATGCTGTTAAGTGCATGTAGAAATCTGAACCTTTTGCCACCTGTCTCAATATCTATTGTTATTTTATCACGTTCTTTTGGTAGTGTTTGTTATGGATGGTTGACCTAATGCTAAGTTTGAAGATTGAATAAAATTGTCCATCAATTAACATTGCTGTTATCTTTAAGAAATGGTAAGGATTTCTAGGAGGGTTTAAAATATAGGGAGATAGGCATGTGTTGAAAGACGGTCGCGAGAACGGATCTTAGTGAACCTCTGAGGAAACATGGCTGTCTTACAAAAAATAAGATATATTGCATTTGTCGTTTCTTTACAGGAGATCAAAGTGACGAAAACCAGTTTCTACAAATATGACTTCCAAATTTTTGTATATGTCTGTATAACTGTAAGGGTTGGTCAATTTTAATTGTACCAAATTGATTCAACTTACCAAGTTTGATGAAGTTGGTACAAATTTATTTTTGTGCTGAAAATGGCGCGCATCTGCTTTTTATTACCGCAGCTCGCATTTTTGTTTATCTTCTTGTGGGGCTGTTTTCAATAGCGACTTAGTTCGCCGCAGGAAACAGTTTTTACGCTAACTGTGGGCTTCTCTGTATTGGAATGTCAAAGAATACTACTACAGGTAAAAGCTAGCTCCTGCTGCTGCATTGTGTGTACATTCTTATGTAAATCAGTGATACACTCAATTCTTTGTTTTATTGTATTTCCCTGCAACGACACTTCCGGCCTGCACAAGTCGTTGAGCTGGACAAGTTTCTGGTCCAAGATAAAATTCGATTGGGTGAAATATTTTCGTAGGAGATAGCCACTGAAGGTTGAGGGCCAGGTTTCATTGAATAACAATGAATGATGATATAAAGTACTAAAGAGTAGCCTGCCTTTAGTTGTATTTTCAATATCGACATACTTTTTGTCTGGTTTAATTCGTCAGTACGAAAATTTAAAACAGGACCGTTAATACTTGTTGTCTTCTTATGAAACCAAAATACTTTCTTACGAAAGTGACTGTCATAGCTGCTTTTCAGGATGGAAAGGATTGTATCTGACAAATAGCAGCTTGATTGTGTAACTATTGGGAATAACAGTCTGCTAAAATTGAGAATCCTCTCTCCATGTGTTTAGCATTGACTGGGGTTCAATTCTTGTTTGTGGCACTTCACCTGCAAACACCGTTTCAAAACAGATACTGGACAAATCACTTTTACCAATTTCAGGGGAAGGAAACTATTATCGGCATTGACGTGGCAACTTAATTGTGGCAATCTGTAAATCTGGATTACGCCTGAACTATCTTACTTATTGTGAAAGGACTATATATTTTTATTTTTTTCCGTATTTGGTCTTTCGATTCCTACACACGCCACAGTTCCACGCAATTCGATATCCACAAAACTCAATCATCAAATAGATCAAAGCCAGATAGAACAACAGTAGACGTTATTTGTTACTACACACAGACGGTGAACGGAAGTTTTATACTGCAGTCTGCAGACCCTGCAATCTGATTGTAAATGTCCAGACCTTATTGTGCTTGCGAGAGAGAAATAAATCACGCCCTATTGTAATGAAGTAAATATCGTTGGATCCAACGATAGTAGTGTCAAAGTTGTACTGTTTCCAACAAAATCCTGGGACATTCTGACCATTATTGCGGATCCTGGCACCCTGAGAAACGTCAAGATACCTTGGAAAAAGCGTATCAAAACAGCGAAAGAGAAAAAATTTTTGGTTTCCGAGCGCACAGCACTATCCCTTGTATAAACAACGGCTTCTCAGATAAACTTTCTTCTTTATTTTAACGAAAAAAGTAGAGCCAGGTGAAAGAACATTCTGGAACTAGCTCAAATATTAACTGAAAATCCTTGGATTTCANAAGTAGAGCCAGGTGAAAGAACATTCTGGAACTAGCTCAAATATTAACTGAAAATCCTTGGATTTCACTCACCTAGCCAAATTGCTTTCTTTAAAATAAATAATAAAAAAAAAATTCCGGGAAGAGATTTGTTTACCCTAGGCACCCACACAAGGATTTCATTTTAACAAGCACTGTTTTATTCATTTTATCAGACTTCAATTTTTTTCAGACTTACCTACCGACATTTGCGACAGAAATGCATCGAATGGCAAATCAAACGGACTTTTTTTTTGCTATTTCTACATTAACCTTTACCATCTTATATCCCCCCCCCTCCTAGGAGGTTCACATGTATACATATGATAATACTTAAATAACGAAAACTCACGAAACTCGAAAACATAAAAAAAACGATGTTTGTCCTATTTATTTACTTCTTTGGAACCCGTCATACAATACAAAAAAAAATACACGGAGACGGAGTACATAGAGAAAACGACAAAAAAAGGAATAAGAGAAAGAAAAAAAGAGATATCACAACATTTATCAGAACAATTAATAAAGAACATCTATAAAACACTGAACAACTTTTACATATATACAGCTTTAAATATCACTGTATAAGAAAGGCACACCATGGATGAAAACTGATTTTGCGATTGTGTTTCGAAATATGTTTTGATAGAGCTATTGCTGGGTCGGCTATTTTGTGATTGCAGATTAATGCTGAATTTCGGGCTCACGGGGGTAAATGCAGTAAATATTTTGCAAATTTGAAATCTACTGATTGGAGTTTACGTTTACATGTTTGTGACAAAATCTTCCAAAATGGTGCTGTGTATAGGAAATGCGGTAGTGGTGTAGGATTATATAGTTTAGCGAGGATTGTTCGGTTGGAATGTCTTTTATTTCGGACAACTGAAGCATAAGACGTACCACATTTTTTTTCAAGGTCGGAAATCAGCAGCAAACGGGTTTGCTTTAGGGATGGCCCAATTGGTAGACCAAGATCAACACGTTTTTCAACTGGCTTTCCTAAAGAACGTCCCAGTTGAACTGACGGTGTGCGACCCGAGTTACCCCAACTAAATAGAGAACCTCAGATTTCTCAGAGTGAAATTCCAGCTCCAATTTAGATTATTCACTCTCTAGTGTGCTGAAGTTTTCCTCGGTACGTTGTAATGACCTGCTAAGATTAAGGGTATCATCCGCAAAACAGACAAGTGTCACGTTTGTTGCTGCCTCAATGGATGTTCACCGAAGTTCAGTGCCCTTTGAGGGGGGAGGGGTGGAGGTAGATACTTCAGGAAACTTAAGTGTTGCCTGGATCACGCATAGGATGAGAGATTACAGGGAAAAATCTCAAAACAAGCCCGAGATTTCGGGAGGGCGGGTGTTGAGCATAAGGGCAGATTTTGCATATAGCTTTTATACAGAAGCATCTTGTCGATTGACTATCTCAGAATTTTAAACTACTGGCATTGTGGTTCTATTTGGCGAAGACGGTTGTTTGTGGCAGAAAATTGCTTGGTTTCGGCACGATCTCTTTCGTAATTTGTAAAGGGCGCCAGCGATATTAAGTCCCATTCAAGCGAGTTCCTCATTACGACCTTTAAGTCAGCATGATTACCTCTGAAAATTAAAAATAAAAAAAAGCCTTGGAAATTAAAAATAAAAAAAAGCTTTGGAAAAAACTGCCTAGTCAAAAAATGTTATCATCCAAATTCAAAGTTTATTCAGGAATCATGATAAATACCATGTATGTTTATCCTAAGAGTGAAAGTAAATTACTGAATCATGGTTTTGTGACTTTCGAAGAAGAACTTAAAACCCTGATTATTTTTTTTTGTCTCCAGCGCTAAAGCGAGTTTTTGCAATTAGTCTTACTTCCTCGCCCCTTCAGGAAGTGCTTGAATTGTTCACGGGTTTTGACACACCGGCCTGTCATACGGGGACATGAGGATACAACTGAAATTTCTGCAAATCATATTAATTATACACTTAAAATTCTTTTATGTCCGTCAGTTTTCTAAAATCTATATTTCATTTAACACAACACAATATTTTGAAAATGTGTTTTTTTTTTCAACTCCTCAAAGATTTATACTCCTCATTTTTATTTATTTTCA
>JAQQPU010005486.1:30629-46997 GCA_029168905.1 Artemia sp. Kazakhstan ARC1039
CCCCCCCCCCTAATAAGCTATGCCCCAGGGCATAACTCACAACACCTACCCCTTTGCCCTGGTGGGCTATGTCGACACCGGAGTTTTTTGTTATCAGAACTTCGAACTATTTTTACAAAATGTCTATCTCAAAATTTTTATCTGATGCATTCAGGGCGTGGAGGAGGGAGAGGGGCTAGTTGCCCTTCAATCTCTTTTGACTCTTAAAAAGTGAATAAGAACTTTCAATTTTCAATCAAATGAGCCCTCTCTAAAGTTTATACGAGCATCCCTTCCATAAGAAATAATATGAAGGATTCGGAGAATCCTTAAATTACAACCCTTGCCCTGAGGGCTTTGGGGGAGCTGTAATCCTCAAAGACCTAATTTCCAGAACCTAAAACTACGTTTAGTAAAATGTCTGTCTTAAAATTTTGATTGGATGTGTTTGGGGAAAAGGTGGGCGTGAGAGGGGGGTTAGTTGCCCTCAAATCACTTTTGACTATTACAAAGGGCACTAGCCCTCGGAATTTACAAGTGAATGAGCCTTTTTTGAAGTTTCTACGACACCGCCTTCTATAAAAAACCTTATATGCCCCCAGGGCATAACTTAAAACCCTTGCCCTCGGGGTTGTGGGGTTTTGTCCTCCTCAAAAACATATTTTCTATCTGGAAATCAACTACGCTGAACAAAATGGCTATCTCAAAATTTTGTTTGGATGTGTTTGGGGGAATGGTTGGCGGGGGGGGGGGGGGCTAGTTGCCCTCCAATCACTTTCGACTATTAAAAAGGGTACTAGCCCTTTCATTTCTAATCGAACGAGCCTGTTTTGAATTTTCTACGACAACGCCTTCTATAAAAACTTATATGCCCCCAGGGCATAACTTAAAACCCTTGCCCTGAGGGTTGTGGGGGAGTGTCCTCCTCAAAAATATATTTTCAATCTGGAAATCAACTACGCTGAACAAAATAGCTATCTCAAAATTTTGATCGGATGTGTTTGGGGAAATGATGGGCGTGGGGGGGGGGGCTAGTTGCCCTCCAATAACTTTCGACTATTAAAAAGGGCACTACCCCTTTGAATTTCCAATCGAATGAGTCTTTTTTGAATTCTACGACAACGCCTTCTATAAAAACCTTATATTCCCCCAGGGCATTTCTTAAAACCCTTGCCCTAAAGGTTCTTGGGGAGTGCCCTCCTTAAAAACATTTTCTATCTAGAAATCAACTACGCGGAACAAAATGGCTATCTAAAAATTTTGATTGGATGTGTCTGGGGAAATGATGGGCGTGGGGGGGAAGGGGGCTAGTTACGCTCCAATCACTTTCGACTATTAAAAAGGGCACTAGGCCTTTAATTTCCAATCGAATGAGCATGTTTTGAAGTTTCTACGTCAACGCCTTCTATAAAACCTTGTATGCCCCCAGGGCATAACTTAAAACCTTTGCCCTGAGGGTTTTGGAGGAGTATCCTCCTCAAAAATATATTTTCTATCTGGAAATTAACTGCGCTGAACAAAATGGCTATCTCAAAATTTTGATTGGATGTGTTTGGGGGAATGATGGGCATGGGGGGGGCTAGTTGCCCTCCAATCATTCTCGAATATTAAAAAAGGCACTAGACCTTTAATTTCCAATCGAATGAGCCTGTTTTGAAGTTTCTACGACAACGCCTTCTATAAAAACCTTATCTGCCCCCAGGGTATAACTTAAAACCCTTGCCCTGAGGGTTTTGGGGGAGTGTCCTCCTCAAAAATATATTTTCTATCTGGAAATTAACTACGCTGAACAAAATGGCTATCTCAAAATTTTTATTGGATGTGTTTGTGGGAATGATAGGCGTGTGGGGGATCTAGTTGCCCTCCAATCACTTTCGACTATTAAAAAGTGCACTAGCCCTTTGAAATTCCAGTCGAATGAGCCTGTTTTGAAGTTTCTACGACAACGCATTCTCTAAACACCTTATATGCCCCCAGGGCATAACTTAAAACCCTTGCCAGGAGGTTTGTAGGGGAGTGTCCTCCGCAAAAACATACTTTCTATCTGGAAATCATCTACGCTGAACAAAATGGCTATCTCAAAATTTTGATTGGATGTTTTGGAGGAATGATGGGCGTAGGGAGGGGGTAATCAAATGAGCCCCTTTTGAAGTTTCTACGACGACCCCTTCCATATGAAGTGCCCTGCTCTGAAGGAAAGACAAAATAAATGATACATTGTGCCAACATCGTTCTTATATGCCCTCAGGGCATAATTAAAACCCTTGCCCTGAGGGTTGTGGGGGAGTGTCCTCCTCAAAAAGATATTTTCTATCTGGAAATCAACTACGCTGAACAAAATGGCCATCTCAAAAGGATGGGCGTGGGGGGGGGGCTTTATGCCCTCCAATCACTTACTCCAATTTCTAATCGAATGAGCCCTTTTTGAAGTTTCTACGACAACTCCTTCGATACGAAGTGCCCCGGTATGGAGAAGAAGATAAAAGAAAAATAAATAATACATTGTGCCCACATCGTTCTTTACTTAGGCAGCGCTATCGCGCTGCCTATGATAACAGCGTAGACCAGAAATCATAAGGGAGTAGATAGTAATTTCACATTTTAATGCGTTTTTTAGTTTCTTTTGTGCCCCCCCCCCCCCCCAAAAAAAAAAATCCTAGTTACGGCCCTGGGGATTATACATCAATTTCTACCTCCATTTCCCCCTCGTCTCTCCCTTAGAATTAATTATGTATTTATCTGATGAGCCAGAGAGCTGGGATGTTTAGGCATTAAAATGCACCCTTTTAGGTATCTTCCTCCCTCCCTCACTACAAAACGATCAGAGAACCCCATTGTAGCAATTTAAGTGCCTTTTTAAGTTTTTTAATTTGTCCACTGCATCTAGATAGTACTTGTTATTGGGAAACATACGGACATTTTTCGCGGGTGAGTCTTCTGTAGGGATTGTCTGTAGGGATTGTGGGGGGGATTGTCTGGGGGAATTTTCAGTCGGGAGAAATTTTTAGAAAACTTTTGAGAACCTAAAATGTGTAGCGGAAAAGGATAATTACTAAGGTTTTAGTTACAAAACGAAGCTTTGAGAAATAGTAGATTCCCGGTAATTTTAGGACTTGAAAAGTTAGTAAATGAATTATTACCCTGGGACGGAGAGCACAGTGTGCTAGGTAGCTCTATTAAGTAGTTACAATTTAGTTTCTCGTTTTCGTCGTGTTTTGTTAAATTATTTAAGAAAAGAATCTCCAACTTGCATTCATAAAACCGTTTTGTATGAAAAGTAAGAAGCGAATTTAGACAGTTCACCTTTATAAATGAAATTAGCTTATATAGATGTTCGTTAAACTTCAGACGAATAGAAATTACTACAAATAAGTATGGTGATCCATCTCCCCTTTGTTTTTTAACCTTCAGTGAATATAAAATACTACAAATGCATATGTTGCTGCAACCCCCTCAAATTTCTCAAAAGGTTAGTCTCCCTAGCGGTTCACCAATTGATTAAATTGAAGTCTTTTTCAGCCATTGATTATTCTACCCGTTTAGAAGGAACGGATTACAAAAAAGAAAATCGGTAAAAATTAGTTTTACATTAAATAAGTAAAACTAAGTTTATTGTTACAAATGTATTGACATTTGAAATAAAACTTTTGAGGTGTATTTTTATTTCTCTTAATTTTATAATCAAAAACTGAACATCATTGACAGCATATCTTTTTGAGCAAAGCATAAGTGACGCTAACCTTTTAGGAGACATGGGATAGGGGGGGGGGGGGGGGTGAGATGGTGTGCGACAAGGCCAAATTTTGTCTGTGGCAGTTTTTCTTTTTAGTTTCATTTCATTTTTCACTGGTTCCCTTGGTTTGACATTTTGTAGTGTTTCCTATCACAGAGCCACGTATCTCCCATGTATTATAATTTTTTTTTTCTTGACCACTTTTTATAGAAGGGGAGGTCCTAGAAAATTAGACATTGGTTCAATCGATTGTAAATAGTAAGTTCTAGTGCTTTGTTAACCGTCGAAAGTGATTTGAGGGAAGCTACACCCCCAGTGTCCTTTTTTCTACCCGCCCTCTACCCCCCCCCCCCTTGTTACCGGATAAAAATTTTGATTTAGCGATTTTTGTTCAGAATATTCGGAGGGTCGAATAAATATTATTTGAGGATTGTATGACGTCTGCAGCCCTTGGGGCAAGGGCGATAATTTATACAAATTGCCAAATGTCTACAGATAGGTTTTGGATGTATTGATATGCTCGAAACTTGCAGGGATCCTCCTCTGGGATAAGACAAGTCACTTCTTCATTGGCCCAGAAGCTTTTTATCCGTGAACATCCTGAAAATTGCAGCGTTACAGTCTCACAGACCAAAATGAATGCAGTTTAGTCTGCAAAAATTTTTTGAGGCACGAAACTAAAAAGGGCCAAAAAACCTATTTTCTGGTCGACTCAAAAATATATCTTAAGTTCTTAGGCTAAGGGGGCCCAATAAATAAGTAATATTGGAAAAAAGTGGTTTCCCCCCGGAAACTGGACCCGACAAAAACCTAAAAACCTTTCCTGAGCAAATGAAACTTGAAAGCGTAAGTCCCTGGATTGAAACCACCCTAATATGCAGTAACAACATCAATTTGAGGCCGTTGGCTTTCCAAAAATGGGGTTCCAAATAATTCATTCTAAACCGGGGTCCAAAACTCGCCAAACTACTTTTTTCCTGATTGGCTTGAAAATTTCAAGAATTTTTGTTGGGTTAAGTATATCCCACTGTTTTGTTGGGACACGAAAGATGTTAGGGGGCCCAGAAATGGGCCAAATAACTTGTTGTCCCCTGTTAGCTTAAACTAACAGCCGCAAGTGCCTGGCTTAAGTGTAACTTAATGTAAAAAAAACCGAGGGCATGTGTTTGGAAAAGAGGTTAACAGGTTTTTTTTTGAACCGCTAGAAACTCGCACCCATAAGTTCTTGGGCCAAGAAACCCTAATATAAAAATGTATTTAGATTTTGTAATTCGGCACCTTAAAAATGGGCAGCAATTTCTTTTATTTTTATTGGCTTGAAACTTGCACCTATAGTTTCTTTGGCGAAGGGGACTTGACTTACTTGACTTAAGGCTCCTGCCGAGAGTTCGGCGTAGAGAACGATGAGACTAGGCGCCTCCAGGTTGACCTATCGCTTGCCAGGATCGCAGCTTCTTCCACCGGGATGTGGGCTTGGGTGAGGAATTCATCGGCTTTGTCTTTCCACCTAGTGGGTGGGCGTCCTCTGGGTCGTTTCTATCCGTGTAGGAGTGGGGTCGAAGTCAAATGCGACCCGTGCTGGGGCGTCGCGTGGCATGCGAAGGAGGTGGCCATATCACCGAACAGTACGCTGGGCGAGCTGTGTCGAGAAAGGAGTTTTAGCCGTACGTGATCTGTGGAGAGTCTGGTTGCTAACGAAGTCAGTCCAGTGAAGTCTTTCGATTCTTCGGAGATGTTTTGTCTGAGCGACATCGACGGCGCTGAGGATAGATTTGGCAGCTGGCCACGTCTCCGCTCCATACAGCAGGACGGTGCTGACTGACGCATTGTAGATGCGCATTTTGGTGAAGCGGCTTATGTTTGGCTTTCGCCAGATGCTGCTAAGCCTCCCAACAAGTGCTGAAGCTTTGGCAATGTGAAATGTAAGCTCTTTTGTGATCAAGCCATCATTCGACAGAATAGATCCCAGGTAAGTGAAGTCTCCAACCACATCTACTCGGTTGCTTCCGATGTTGACTTCCTTTACAGTAGAACGGGACGTTCAACTGTAACCCAATTCACAAAAAATCAAAAAATTATTGGTTAAAGATTGGGCCCAAAAAAGGGCCAATAAACTATTTTATGGACGGTTGGAAATTTAAAACTTTAAAACCCTGAGCCAAGTGGACATCACTACAAGATAATTTAAGTATAGGTGCACGGTCTCACCTTCAAAAATGGGGCCATAAAAGCGCCAAAAAGCTCTCTTTCTCAATTGGCTTGGAAATTTCAAGAACAGTTATTGAACTAAGGGAGCCACAAAGGTTTTAGGGAGGGAGACTGGGTGTTAGAAGACCGGAAAAGGGAAAAACCCTGAAAAATACAGCCCTACGTCCCTGGGCCAAGAGGAACCTCATGCAGGAAAAAAAATACGCTGGGTCAAATGGGACCCAAGGAATTTTGTGTTTCCGAACTCAGATTTGGAAAACCGCAGATTGAAATTTGAATGTAGGTTGGGCCAAAAGAATCTAAATGAAGACGAAAACGAAAGCAAACAGTGGTTTCTGTGAGTAATGGGTTCAAATGAATTAGGGAAAACTAAAAAGATTGCAAAGTATACTAAATTGGCAATGAAATATTGTATGTGTGAGTTGTTTTTTGTATTTTTTTATTTTGTATATGTTGTTGAATTGTTCATTTATGGGTAAAGAGTAGTATTTTGTTTGTTACTATGGCCCTATGGCTTCTTTTTTTCAATAAATATCCATATCACAATTTATAAAGAAACATTTGGAACTCATTTTGACTGTGTTAATTTATGCGCCCGAAAATGATTATTAATGTGTTCTTCTCTGAAAGGCTTGAAACTGTCAGGATCTGTAGATAGGGCCGGGTAAACCCCAATGAAGACAAACGCAGTTGAAAAACCGAACTTTCGAATGAAAGTTCAGTTTGGCTAGCCGATAATTACCTCATACGTTGGTACATCTATTAACAAAAACTTTCTCCGGTTTTGCAATACAAAGATGGGGTCAAGACACCACAATTCCTCCGAAAAACAAAGTTTCCACAACTATCCAGTCCCTCTCCATAGCCAACTCAAACCAGTTTCTGTTTTGAACTAAATCCCTTATATTTCCTTAACTCTCTATGAGCGGGGAGGAGGGAGTGACTCTATGTACCAACGTATGAGGTAAGTATCGGCTAGCCAAACTGAACTTTCATTCGAAAGTTCGTTTTTGGCGTCGCCATCACCTCATACGTTGGTACATCTATTAACAAA
This sequence comes from Artemia sp. Kazakhstan ARC1039, assembly GCA_029168905.1. Taxonomy (NCBI): domain Eukaryota; kingdom Metazoa; phylum Arthropoda; class Branchiopoda; order Anostraca; family Artemiidae; genus Artemia; species Artemia sp. Kazakhstan ARC1039. The sequence goes on from JAQQPU010005486.1 coordinate 37,604, forward strand.
AGCTTAGATTCCAACCGATTTGATGATGGGTTCATAAATCATCTAATATAAAATATTAGTTTCAAACTCAAATATTCAAATGTATAAACTATAAAACTCTGAACCGCAACGAAATGTAAAGCATCGGTTCGATCTTCTATTTCAAGTAGATAGTGTTGTCTGGGAGTAGACTCCGAAGACCAGCCAGCAGTACTCATCATATCAGCAAGTGTTACTGATTTTGATAGCGTCCATGATGCCGCCATGGATCTTGTGTCGTGTGCTTTCCCTTTTCTACACTCTTCTTTTGCTGCCTCATATGCCATAGTTATGGCCTGCTTTATCCAAGAAGAAATGGTTCCAGCTGCCACCTCGTGGTGCTGTTTTAGAAAAAGGAATGAAGAACCTTTTTCTCCCTTTTCTGACCGCGACGTTAGCTGTTCACTGTGCGTAGGCCGATAATATTCTCACTGGGCACAAAGCTGGATCTACGTCTAGCGCGGGAAGAAGGATAGGAGAAGGTATCTCATGAGGCTTCACGGTTTTGGGCCTAAACGAAGGGAGAAACCTGAGAGTTACTGAATTATCCGAAAATTGTGCTGTACTGAAGGACAAGGCAGGAATTTCACTCCTTCGACGACCAGATGCGATGGCAGTAATGAATACTCTCTTAAAAGTAAGATCTTTCATATCAGTATTCTACGAGTCAAGAAATCGTGAAGTTCTAAAATACCTTAGAACAAGGCCAAGATCCCAGGCCGGAATATCATGTTGTGTCCGCGGTGACTCGTGCCAAAATTCTGTATCATTTTTGTCAAACAAGTATCTTTAATGATATCTGTTCCTGTAGCTAGAGCTAGCGTTCCGCATATTGCTGCTTTATAACATTCTATTGTCGATGGTGCGTCTTTAAATATATTGATGGGAGTCTTTAAATATATCATGAATTCTGCAACTGTCTGAGTTCTGGTTGCGAGAGGATTAATCTTCCTTTCACTACACCAACCTACGAACACTTGGCATTTTCCATTGAACAATTCAATGGTAGAACGTCGCTGGGCCGGGCAACTGCACGGGCTGATTCTTCAGAAAAACCTCTTTTTCGAGTCCACGCTCGATATCTTCCAGCCGTGTAAATTTAGATTCCCTAGTGCTGGGTGGCGAAGTCGACGCTGCTGGAGGAGATCTGACTAATCTCCGAGGGGTATAGGCAAGTCTACTAGCAGGTTGAGAAAATTCGTGTACCAAGCTTGTCGAGGCCATCGCGGAGCAATTAGCGTTATTTGGCAGTTCACAGACTTTCGAACCTTCTCCAGAACCTTTGGGATCAGGGCAAATGGAGGGAAGGCATAGCTATGTTTGTTCGACCAACCGTGGGCAAGGGTATCTGTGCCGATCGCAAGCGAATCTGGAACTGGTGAGAAATATACGTCGATCTTCCGGTTCAATCGAGTTGCGAATAGATCGACTTCTGGCAGTCCATACTCTTTTGACAGGACTCTGAAGACACTCTCGTTGAGACTCCATTCCGTGGGCAGACCTTTTCCTTCTCGTGACAGTGTCTCTGCTACTAGATTGAGCGACCCGGCGATGTGTCTTGTCCTCAAGTGAACGTTCAGGGCCATCGTAATCTCGAAGAGCTTTATGGGTTCCTTCTGTAGGGAGAAAGAACGGGTACCGCCCTCTTTGTTTATGTAATTGACTACAGTCGAGTTGTCCGTCGCTACCATGACTATCTCGTTTCTTGACTCCTCCGCAAAGGCTTTGATTGTGTTGGCTACGGCTCTCATCTCGAGGCAATTTATATGAAGAGATTTGTCTTCTGGAGACCAAGTCCCCGAAGTGTCTTGATGTGGGTCCTCTAGATAGCCACCTCGCCCGTAGGTTGAGCTGTCGGTGAATATTGTTTTGGAAACAATAGGGGACTTGAGAGGAAGGCCTTGACTCAGCCAATCTTTGTTCAGCCACGGTGAAAATGCCTCTTTCATCTCTGTCGTAATTAGGATGTTTAAATCTATGTTGTTCCTAGACTTGTCCCACAATCTGAGCATTAGTAACTGACATTTCCTGAGATAAAGTCTGTTGAAAGGAATTGCTCTTGAGCCCGCATTGATGAGTCCAATCAGCTTCATCAGTTGCCTTATTGAGGTATGTGATTTTTCCAGAGCTGCCTTGATTGCATGTATCAAGTTCTGAATCTTTTCCGGGGTTAGGTACACCCTCTTTACCTCCAGGTCTACCAGAAACCCGAGAAATATGATCCGTCGCATAGGTTGCAATTCTGATTTCTCGCTCAGTATGAACCCAAGTTTGTGCAGGAGAATCATCTGATTTCTCGCTCAGCATGAATCCAAGTCTGAGCTGCAGAATCATAATGGTCTACATTGTTCTGTACTAATGACTTTTGGTAATTGTGCAGAATCTATTTGTTCATGTAAGCATGCAATTGGATGGTTTGAAGATGGCCATAGCTCACGATGGCACTTTGAACTGATAGATTTTGTCTTTGAAAGTGAACCCTAACCGCATTCTGTGAGTTAGGTCCTTAAAGTCGGCAGAAAACATGAAATACTTTCCAGAGATAATAATTTAGAGTACGCTCTAGAAAGAATATTTGAAAGATGTTGCTGACGTCTATTAACAGAATCCAAGAACTATCAGTTTTTGGGATAGTGTCAGGAGAGACGTTCTCTGCCTTTGACATCTTTATGACAGTACCTAACGTGAGGTCACTGTATGATAGCATGCTCAGAGTCACTCGTGTGGAAGAATCTAAGGCCAAGAATGACTTTCTGTCAACTGATATGAACTTTATGTCCTCAACTTATCCAGTTGATGGTAACAAAATGAACTTTGGGTTTATGCGTGGTGCCTGTGAAGCTGAAAATGCGTCTTGACATTTGTAAGCTCTCGCCCGGTCCGGGATGCCGAAAGGGTCAAAGAAGTACTACGTTTTGAAACGATATTTTCTTCAATATTATAAGTATATACTGTTATCCAGCTAGCATAGCATATTTTTAATTGGACGCTGGAAGTAAATTCAACTCTAATCACCAGAAAAAATTACCTCATGCCAGAACAGACCTATAGGCCAGCACTGTAGTTGTTACAATACTATGCAATGACGGTACGTACGTCCAAGGCGTCGTGACTTTATATAATGGCGATCTGTATTTCCAAAGCATTATGACCTTATGTAATGAAGGTCTGTACTCCCAAGGCGTTATGACCTTATGTAATGGTGGCCTGTACACCCAAGGTGTTTTTACCTTATTTAATGCCGGTCTGTACGCCCAAGGCGTTATGACCTTATTTAATGACGGTCTGTACACCCAAGTTGATTTGACCTTGTGCAATGACGGCATGTACACCCAAGGTGTTGTGACCCTATGTAATGATGGTCTGTATACCCAAGGTTTTATGAACTTATGTAATGGTAGTCTGTACACCCAATGGTGTTATGACCTTATGTAATTCCGGTATGCACGCCTAAGGCGTTATGACCTTATATAATGACGGTCTGTATACCCTTTATGTAATGAGTATTATACCATACCGTAAATATTGGGTTTAACCCACCCAAATGATTAAAATACATATAATTACAACTAAGAGACAAACATTCACTTTTGTAATATTTTGTTTCATGATTTTTGCGTACCACCAGGGTTGCCAGGTGCCTATATCTAAAAAGGGGTAAAAACTAAGAAAAAGGGTAAACTTTACTCAAAGAGTGCAAGTCCGAAAAAAGAATTGCGCGCGCTTGTGCTTTCGCTCGGCCCGGTATGTTGAGAGGAGCATAGAAAGTACCAGGTTCTGAGTGACTTATTCTTTGTTGTTGAGTGCAGTTCTTCTGAGCGCTGCTTGACGAAGTTTTTCAGCATTGGGGAGAAAGGTAACGTGATAAGCTGTTTTCTCTTAAATGGCACAATTGCCAAAACCAGCTCTGCCGCGGAGCGAGGCTATTGGACGGTAATGGTAGGCCTGGGGGAAATGGTGTCACCCAGTACTTCGTATACAAGGTCCAGCGACTCTGCCAAAGAGACCTTGCCATCTGTTCCGGGATTGGTGTCTACCATCGACTGCTCGCCATTGAAATGCAAAGAATCATTGTCCTCATTCTCAGAATCGCCATCACCTGTATCTTTTCGGTCTCTCGAGGCCGTTGTTGAGGGGCCCTCACCCCTGTTAGTTTTGGAGGTGTGGTCACGCTCGGAAAAGGATCTTCCATCATTTTGTAAACAAACAATCTGTGACTTCATATTTTTCATTTCATCCTGTAGTGATTATTTAAACAATTACAATATTATAAATACATGATTTTATCCAACTATAAAATCTTTATAATTAGTTGCTGGGCCTAATCTGAGCTACAATCTCCAGACCAACTTATCCCTTGCCAGAAGGCCTATTGCGCCGTAGGCGTTATAACCTTGTGTAATGGTGGTCTGTATGCCCTAGGCGTTATGACCTTATGTAATGACGGCCTATACGCCCTTGGCGTTATGACCTTATGTAAATACGGCCTGTACGCCCTAGGCGTTATAACCTTATGTTGTGACTGCCTATACGCCCTAGGCGTTATGACCTTATGTAATGACGGCCTGTACGCCCTAGGCGTTATGACCTTATGTAATGACGGCCTATACGCCCTAGGTGTTATGACCTTATGTAATGACGGCCGGTACGCCCTAGGCGTTATGACCTTATGTAATGACGGTCTATACGGCCAAGCTGTTATGACCTTATGTAACTTATGAAAGGTATTATCCATACCCAAATACTGGATTTACCGCAGCTAAACCATTAAAATACAAATAATTATCTGGTCTACTAAACACCAGGCCTAGAATAAAAGTAGATATTTATATAAATATAGATAAATATGTTAAAAATGTGTATATGTTTCCTATGTAGGAAACATAGGAGAAACATTTTTGAAGTGCATCTATGCATTTTAAAAACGCATAAGAGTCTATGTTATCAAAGTTTGGACTAACAATAGAGTTTCAAACGAAAAAGGTTGCAAATTTTACATAATACGGTTTTTCATCTTTTCAACATTTGCTTTAACCATTTAGTGGCACAAAAATGAACAAGAGAAAGACTCGTGGAACAGTCTTTTAAGGCACTAAAATAAAATCAAAACTTGAATTTTTATATACAATACCGTAATAGTGTCCTGGATATCTCTATTGAAGAAGGTATACGCTTACGCTTATTCCCAAAAAGATGTTGTGAATAATTGTGCAATATGCATGCTGGGAGGGTAGGAAGTTCCCCTCCTATTGCACAAGTATTTTGAGTATAAACTCATTTTATTTTTTACCAATAAAAAATGTTTTATATGTTGTATTAAAACCAAGAAACTACCTTGGATAGTGTATACGTTTAACCCCTTGTACCACAAAACAGAAACTGGTCTGAGTTGGCTATGGAGAGGGACTGGATAGTTGTGGAAACTTTGTTTTTCGGAGGAATTGTGGTGTCTTGACCCCGTCTTTGTATTGCAAAACCGGAGAAAGCTTTTGTTAATAGATGTACCAACGTAAGAGGTAATGGCGACGCCAAATAATTTGTTGTATTGATTCATGCCGCCCAAAGTGGGTTCAAGCTTGTTTTGTCTCTGATCGGCTTAACAGTTTGTGGTAACGAATTGTAAGTAAGAAGTACAGTAGACAGAATATACCAGTAAGCTTATCGCAGATCATTTCTGGTCTTCGTGAACAAAAAGCTCCTCCCACTTCTTTCTGCCTTAGCTTGTTTAGCCTGTTTCTGCATTAGCTTTTAAGCTTATCGCAGATCATTTCTGGTCTTCGTGAACAAAAAGCTTCTCCCACTTCTTTCTGCCTTAGCTTGTTTTGCCTGTTCCGGAGCACTCGCACCCCTGTCCGGGTTTTTATAATGGGAGAGATAGAGAATGATCATACTGCTAATTATATAAACTGTGGTAAGAAGCGTCTCGGTTCAATGGCAACCGAAACTCTAAAAAACAGAATTTTACTAATAATACATATAAAAAAATGAGTTTTTATTCTGTATATATATATAGATCATTCAGTTTAGTGATGCCCATCAAAAGCAACGAGCATGGGAAAATTTGCGCGGTTTTCGAAAAAGGGGGCAACACCCCCAAAAGGTCAAATGATCTTAATGAAAATTACACTGTCAGATTCAGCCTATCAGAAAACCCTGATGCAGAGCAGGGTTCTCCAAACTACGGCCCGCGGGCCAGATGCAGCGGGCGAGGCCCACTCATCCGGCACCTGGAGACCTCTTAATCGCCAGGAAAAGATGGCGATATATCATTTCNCATGTATAGCACAGCTTACTGGAGAGTATATCCAATGAATTGAAAAAACAAAAAACAATTGCTGATTATAACTTGGACTGGGCTAGCTTAAGTTGCTTGACTGTTGATGGAGGAAAGAATGAGTGGCAGAAGGCTTGGTTGGATGAGTGGAGCAAATGTGTAATGAGAAACACATTCCACAACCCATGCTCCTGCACTGTATCATTCACCAGGGAACTTTGTGTGCTAAATATATGGAGTTAGGAGTGTATTGAATCCTTTGGTGGAGATGGTTAATTTAATAAGGTCACTGGGTCACCATAGACAGTTCAGAGACATGTTGAAAGATACAGATACAAAATCGTGAGATTTGCAATGTTACACAACAGTAAGATGGTATACTTGTAGTTGTGAGAAAGTTCTAAGTAGTGTTTAAGTTAAAAAATGAAATACTTGGCTTACTAGAGCGTAAAGACAAGTCACTGCCATTACTGTCTGATGAAGAGTCGGTACTTTTGCGCAGACATTACTGGTCATTTAAAATTTCTAGACCTAAGACGTCAAGGAGAGAAAAATCTAGTTTCTGATCTGTACACTCACCTAGAGGCCTTCAGATCTAAACTTGTCTTGTTTTTGAAACAAGCGCAGGCGAACAGCTTGGCGAACCCTAGCTTGCAGTGTAAGGTCTTAATGGCTGAAGCAATTTACACTCGAGATCATCATCAAAGACCTCCATATGCAGTTTTGGGAGCGGTTTTCTGACTTGGATTAAAAGGCAGAAGAATTGAGGTATTTCATGATCCGTTTGAAGGAGATGCGGTCAGTTGCTCAGATGAACTGCAGCTGTAGGTCATTGAGTTGCATGCAAATGACGTCATAAGGGCGAGTTCAAAGAAGGAGTTTCGAATTTTATCAGTTTTTGCCCAAGGAGGGCTTTCCTAATGTCGAAGCTTTTGCATCACGTACCTTCCAATCTTTAGAACAGCATACTTGTGCGAACAGACATTTTTGGGGATGAAATATTTGAAGAATAATTTGAGAACAAACTTTTCTGATGATAATCTCAGGTCACTGTTGATGCTATAAATCTAGAACTAGAAACATTTAATATTTTGGTATCAAAGAAACAATTTTACCATTGTTACTAATACGGGTGTTTATGTGCATAGATTATTAAATTATATTAAACAATATTAATGCTATAAATATAACAATATCAAACATACAATTGAAAACAAAATTTATGTTTTGATTTTTTCTCATTTGGACCTCTAAGTGTGTAGTCGGCCCCCAAACTGCTGTTAGAAAGCTAATGCGGTCCTCCGGAAAAGAAGCTCCTATGTACAAAATCTGGTATTTCACATTTTTTGCCAGTAGTTGCCATTGTTCACACATAGTATTTGTTATAGGGAAATAATCGATGATTTTTTTTTGGGAAGGGGGTTTGTTGGAGAGAATTTCCGTGGGGAGAAAAATTTCCGTGGGAATTTTACATGGGAGGGGATTGGAAGGGGATTTCCTGGCATGATTGGAAAACGGTCAGAAAAAAAACAAGTTGTTCAACGGGAAGTATGAAGCAGCATTACAGTTTAAAACTAACAGAAACTATTTCGTATGTGAGGGGGGCTGCCCCTTCCTCAACCCCCGATCTTTACGCTAAGGTTTGATTTTTTGTCATAATTCTTTAAGACAGACTGCTCAAACACAAATTGAATTTGAACGAGATGTATTTAAAAAAAAAAAAAACTTTAAGACTGATAGCGTGAAGAGCAAGCATTGAGGAAGCGCAACCTTCCCTCCCCTTTCATTTACGGAATGATTTCTGTTCGTTCTGAGTTTTAATGTTGCTTCTTATTTTCAGTTGAAAAAACTTGTTTTGGTTTTATTTAATATTAACAAAAATCCCCATCCACCACAATTTTTATATTTAAAAAAATATTAAAAAATTTTGGTATATCTACGGCTGATCTAACAATCTGACTGAATATCCAAATTTACTCAAAAATTGCTAAAATTTGAGTTCTTAAAGGAAATTAGAAAAGACTTCACAAATTTTCTTATATTAACCAATAATACAACTATGTCCATTAAAAACAAATAAAAAATATTTAAAAAATATTTTCAAAAAAAGTTTTTTCAAAGATAAATAGAGCCCAAATAAAAAAATTGCTATGAATTAAGTTAAACTAAAAAAGAACAGAAATTAATGTTAATAACCGCATCAAAGAAGTTGAAATAAGTAATCATTCTAACTTAGAACGAAACAAAGATTACCAGAAATAAGAATGAGGCCCCAACCCCCTAAACCCCTCGAAGACCAGAGGATCATTTGTACTCTTCCGAAAACAAATTGTATTTTAAACAGTTTTTCTTTTATTATTATGATATTGAAAAATCATAAATTGCAGAGACTGGTAGAAAGTCATCGTTATATACTGAATAATCAGCCTAGTTTCATTAGTCTTGTATACACTAAGCTTTGTCTATACTTTCTACCTTTTGAAGATATGTCTTTCAAATATGTAGAAAATAAAATGTTGAATTATTTATTGATTCGTCAAAATACAAAAAAAAAATGATTGCTTCAAAAATTACCTGCGTGCATTGTAACAGAGATTGCTATTTATTTTCTGTATTATAATAAAGTGGAATTAATGGAATTTTTTTAAGCCACAATCATATCGTTTTTCGTAATTTAGCCTTTTAGACTTTTTGGGTCCCCCCTTCTTTCGAAAATCAGGTTTAATCATTTTCCAATTGATTTTCCAATCAGGAAATCAAGTTTATCGGATCAGCCTATTTTGCCCCCCCCCCTCCTAGAAAAAACCTGGATCCGCCCCTGAATTCGGGTAGTGTTAAACTTGATGAACTTTGTATACTTGGAATCGGCTGAAAAAACTAATTCTTTTAATCTATCTTTTGTTATTAAAATCCCGTTTTTGAGTTCGGTTACTACTGGGCAGAGTCGCTCCTTTGTTCGTTACCATGAACTGTTTAATCAAACAAAATTTGCGATATGTGTACTTATTGTACTTCGATATAGTGCAGACATATTGCCAGTCGTTGTGGTTTATAGTGATTAACCTCTTAATTTTTTTCCTATTTCCCTAAATGCTCCCTGAA
>JAQQPU010005487.1:0-11603 GCA_029168905.1 Artemia sp. Kazakhstan ARC1039
TCAGTGAAATTATGGGATACAGAAATTGCGGCGCACACACGGACAGTGCTCGAACTAACACAGGAGAAATCGAGCCGGTGGGCGTCCTCGTCAATAATTTTCCCCGAACTGTTGGACAGGAAAGTAAGCACGGTCGAGCATTTTCTGAACATAGCGTGCTGGAATTTCTGTAAAGTCTCTAGAGTTCCGCATGGGGTAGCGGTTTATCGCAATTCTACTAAATGCAGCCTCAAAATAGTTTCTACACTGGAACTGAACTTTCGCAAACCAGGGAACGAATTGAAAGGTGGATAATGCCAGTAGGATCAAAGGACCTGAATAGTGGTGAGTATTTCTATAAAACGGCCGTCAAAACTTGGAAACCATTAAAAGTAAAGTTAGATTTTGGGCAAAAAATTGTCTGGCTTATTTTTGGCTTGTTTTTCAAAGGCTGCGGCTTACTTTTTTGTTCACGATCTGGCCACACTGTTGCTGCATGAAATATCAATAATAAAGCAAGGTGAATTAAATAAGGGCGCCTTATATTACAATTTTTAGTTTGATTGAAGGTGGGCCCAAGTTTTTCCTATCTTAAACCGTAGCACAGCTAGTTGAGACAGGCCTAGGCTGCATAACTGAAATTTACTGGAATTTATTCAGTGCCCAAAGTAGGCTGGGTGGTAAACATTTAGGCTAGAATAAGGTAGATATCAGATAGGCTATGATAAAATGAAAATAATCTTTGATTTTCCATTCAGTCTAATTAAGCTATAGAGAATGTCATCTACAGAAATTTCTAACTTGGTTGGTAAATGCAGCAGTTTTACCAACTCCTGCTGTGATTTTACAGATGGTGCCACAATTTTCCAATTTTTTAAATAAACAGCATTGAAATAGTGACATGATATGTACTGAAGTCTAAGTCTTGGTTAGTAAATGCAGTACTTTTACCAACTAAAGTAATGCCCCTGCACACAAGTACCAAAATATATAGGCTAATTAGTGTTATATAGCCTATCTTCACATTAGGGGGGATTAGGCCTATAGCCCATTAGGGCTGGATGCAAAATGTGTTAGTTACAATTATTCTGCATATTATAAAGTAAGAATGATTTTCTTAACATGCTTCCTTTTCTATAGGTAGATAATTAGGCATATAGCATCAATGCCATTTCTATGCTATTTCCAAATATAATAATTGTTTCCAGGGGAATTTCAATTTTCAGCCCTTAAAGAGGCCACAAAAGGTAATTTATTACCTTGTCTAGGCTTAGTCTACTGTTTTAGACAGGCCTATGATGTAAGGTAAAATATATAGATTAACAGAGTATTCAGATAGTTGAGAAACAAACTTACCTCTAGAATCAGAATTTCATTATCATTTTTGGATATGCAGCAGCTTTCTATTAATCACATTGTTGTGTTTTCTTCCATTGTTCTCAATATTTTGAAATAATATTGTTATCCTATGATTCTGTTGCAATCATCTGGTTGTTTTCACAGGTCAAGGATACAACAAACCAGTAAAAAACAATATATAATGAAGAAATATAATTATTTAGGACTATATCTGGCACCATCAGGGGGGGGGGGTATATTACCCAAACAATGTAATTATGATGTTTGAAAAGTGCATTAAACAAATAATCTAATTGCTCTACCTCATTTTATTTAGATGTTTCACTCTGTACAGCTGCTGATCTTGGATATTACCAAAACAAGCACAAAAAATAATGCAAGCAAACAAAATTGGTAAAGTATGTATATAGCCTGGGCTATTTGTTTATTTATTTGATTGAAAACCCATCTACAAAAAATTGAAAAGGACAGAGCATAAATGAAAAAAAAGAAAAGAAGACAAAAAGAACCCTTTATACTGGCAGAACAATGAAAATAGTGACAAATAATAGCCTAATACAAGACAATTGTCAACAAAATCAAATAAGAATGCCAAATTATAAATAAATTTAGGACAAAATCAAAGACAACTGAGACTGCAGGGTCTGCTACTTTGAATTTAACAACAATTAGTGAGCTGCTGTACCATGGAGGCAGATGGAGTAGTTATTTATCAATTCTGAAAAATAGGATCTGATTTTGTGCTTTTCAGTTTTTGTTAGCAGTTCCCAAAAGGGAGTAGTATACAATAGCCTATGTGAGGAAGTGCTGTTGCATTATAAAGACTAGCTAGAAGCATCTGTAGAAGAATAAGCTGCTGAAATTCAATGTATGATCTCATCAAGTAGAAGAATGAGCTGCTGAAACTCAATGTATGAGCTGATCAAGTAGAAAAATAAGCTGCTGAAATTCTGTGTATGAGCTGGCGTACAGTAGCCTATGTGAGGAAGTGCTGTGGCATTATAAAGACTAGCTAGAAGCATATGTAGAAGAATAAGCTGCTGAAATTTAATGTATTAGCTATAGAAGGAAAAGTGCATGGTGGATTGAGGATCCTATAGGGAGCTTATGATAATTGAGGTGGTCATGTCTTTTACTCAAGAACATTGACAACACTTGTGTCAATCATGTTTTTGGTTGAAACAACTGACAAAAACAATATTATCTGGTACATTACTGTTTTTTTTTTCTCTAGAAAATATACCTAAAAGTACAAACTGCAGCTTTGGCTTCTTAAGGTATCATATCTGCTGGCCCCTCTTCCTGTTTTTTTTTGCCATTAAAAGGAGCATCCTCACCAATGGTAAGGGATTCTACAATTTCTTTTTTCAGTTAACTTGCTGGTTACTGCTACCCCCTGTCATCAAGTGTAAATTCTTCAAATATTGGTATGTTGTCTGATGATGACTGCATTAATACCTCATTCCACTTAGCCTTGATTTTACTGTTTGGTAGTTCTACTTCTAGTTGTTCTTTCACTTGTTCTACTTATTGCCCATTTTGTGTTTCAGCTTAATTTTCTGGCAGTTTGAATCCAAAAGACTTAAAGTAGTTGGCTGTTGTTTTGCTTTTTATGTTATCCCAACATTTCTTGACAAATTGCTTGGCCTCTAAGAGGTTGATAGTGTACACCTTTCTGTCTTCAGTGTTAGAAATCCACTGAAAGGGGCAGTTTTCTTTAGTATATCTTTGTCTTTATGGCACTATATGGCTCATTTTTGATTTTTCAACATCATTTTCTCTTGATATAAGAAAATTGGCTCCAACTTTGCCCCCCCACCCCCTTTCTGACCACTTCAGTTCTGTAGAGTACCCTGAAGTTTTTTATTATTCCTGCATCTAATGGCTGTAATTTAGATATTGTTTTGCCTTGCAAAAATTTTACATTACCCAGTTTTAGAGATGGAATGGCAGTGTGTTTGTCCACAAAGAATTGAATTTTGTGTTTGTTTTTGCCCAGAGTTTTATCTAATTTGGTCAAACATGAGGAAAATACCTCACTATTCTTCCATGCCCTTTTGTTTGATGTGTATTCAGTGTTGTTACTAGCCAAAATGTTGGGGGGGGGGGGGGGCAAGAGATATTACCAACTGGCTGGCCATTTTTACTAGCTGTTTTTTTTGTCCAAATAATTAGCATATTGTCTATTTCAAATACAATATGTAAAATCACTGCACAAGCTGGTAAAACCACTGCATTTACCAACCAAGATTTAGATTTCAGTACATATCATGTCTCTATTTTAATGCTGATTATTTAACCAAATAGAAAGTTTTGGTGCCATCTGTGACATATTTCACCTTTAAATTGATAGTTTTTGTTAGGGAGGGACTTGAAGTGCAAAGCTGTTTCATCAGTATTAAAGATATTATTCTGGCAATAGTCCTTCAAAATCAATTCTTGAGCCTACTACCTGGGATGTTATATATGGGATGTTATGCATGGGATCAAGTGACTAACAGTGATGATATAGAGCAAGCCTGGCTAAATTTCAAGAACGCCGTCCTCCATGTTGAGCAGCTTTGTACTTCAACGTCTTTTGTCAAGGCACCTAGAACACTGCCTCACATAGATCGACCCATTAAAAGAGCCATGAACAGGAAGAAAAAGGCACTTTCGAAGTACAAGAAGTGTGTATGCACACGACACTGGGAGCATTATGCCAGAGCCAGGAATAAGTTGAGACATCAAACTAGGCATTTTATGGCAGAATATGAGGAGAAGATAGCCTTTAGTATAAAGGAAAACCCTAAACGATTTTGGAGGTATGTGTCCAAGAAAGATAAGAACAGGCGATCAATACCATTCTTATTCAACGCTGAAGGGAAAAAGTTGGAAGACCCAGAAGCTATAGCAAACTTGCTTAACACTACCTTCGCTTCGAACTTCTCCTCAGACTCATCAGCTGAACCCTCATGTCCTGACCCCAGACATATCGAACATCGTATGCCGAAACTCATCATCACGACTGAAGAGGTTAAGAAAAGACTATCAAAGCTGGACCCTAACAAAGCCAAAGGACCATCCCAGGCTGCTCAAAGAAATCTCTGATATAGTCACCGAACCGCTCTGCTCCTTGTATAATCTGTCTTTGAAGACAAAGAAACTACCACCTGATTGGCGTACAGCAACAATAACTCCAATATTTAAGAAAGGTTCCAGAAGCCAGCCAGAGAACTACCGGCCCATAAGCCTTACCTCAGTCGTTGCTAAGCTGATTGAAGGAATTGTCAATGATGCCGTTATAGCTCACATGACAAGGAATGGTCTCCTTTACAGCGGCCAACATGGCTTTAGAAAAGGAATGTCCATTGAAACGAACCTGATCCAAGCTTATGAATCAATCACTGAGGTTATCGAATCGGGATCCCCTGTAGACGTGTTCCTACTGGACCAGGCAAAAGCCTTCGATAAAATGTCCCACCGGTACCTGATGATTAAACTGTCAGCATATCACATTGATGTAGACGTAGCCCAGTGGATCCATAGCTTTCTGTCTGATAGAATCCAGATTGCTGCAGTCTACGACCACAATGGAAACCTCGTGTACTCGGCACCAGTAAATGTCAGAAGTGGTGTGCCACAGGGAACTAAGTTGGGCCCGACTTTATTCAACCTCTACATTAACGATGCTCCTGAGGTTGTCCAGAATCTGCTGGAACTATATGCAGACGATTCCAAACTCTTTGGACCTGCCGCTTCTGACGAAGACTGCAATGCCCTGCAACAAGACTTAACAAACCTCTGCCAATGGGCCTCAACTTGGACACTAGAGTTTAACCCAAGCAAATGTAAAGTTTTACATCTTGGACTGAACAACCCTTGCCATAGCTACCATATATTGGACTCTACTGGTGCTATAACACCCATCCAAAGCGCAGAGGAAGAACGTGATCTCGGGGTAATCATAGATAATAAGCTGAAGTTCCATAGTCACTGCCGAACTCAAGCCGCAAAGGCAAACAAGATCCTAGGCCTAATCAAGCGATCAGTGACTAGTCGCCACCCCAGGGTCATTAAGAAGCTTTACACAGCCCTTGTCCGCCCTCATCTTGAGTTTGGGATGGCAGTTGCAAACCCCCACTTCAAATGCGATGCAGAGTTGCTTGAAAAAGTCCAGAGAAGAGCTACTAGGCTCCCATTTGCCAACCAACAAATCCCATATGAGCAACGCCTAGAAAAGCTTGATTTGCCAACTCTGACCTACCGTAGAAAAAGGGGGGACGTAATTTTGGCATATAAGTTGATGAACAGCAGTGTTATCAAGCCCATTCTCGAACAGGACCAGTCTAGCAGAGCGCGAGGTAACCCCAAAAAACTCCGCCAAAGATTCAGCAGAAAGCGTGAGAAATACAACTTCTTCACCAATCGCGTTGTTCCGTTGTGGAATTCACTGAGCGATTCAACTGTTTCCGCAGCTTCAGTTAACAGCTTCAAGACTGGCGTTGACCATGACTGGAGGAACAAGCCATGGAGGACGCAGTGGGATGAGCCTGCATCCACCACCAGGGTCTATTAGTGTGTGATATTCAACTGTCCTGTATACGTGTAGGATGTGATGATCCACTAACGAATTGTGCAACGAACTCCTGTCAATACTACCTGGCGACATCTACAGGTTCCTGCAACCTTAGTCGCTAGAAGATGCGATTTAAGGTAATTTAAGGTAATAACAGCTATGTATTTCTTGTTTTGCATCCCTTCATGCACCATCTTAGTTATCTCCAACTTTTCACCTACCATCAATATTTTTACTTGTCTCTTACTACTAATTTTCACTGAATACTGTATGCACAATCACCACACTAACAATGTAAACAAGATGCACTCTGCAATAAAGTATAATACTTAATACTAAGAGAATGTTTACAGCCACTTTTGCAGTTATGATTCACTGACTTGTTAGAACCTGTGCCCTGGGGTTTTGTTTTCCAGAGCTATGGTGAAAATACTTCAGGATACAGAGGTAAACTTAGACTTATGCAGGTAAAGTGAAAATTAAATTCGACTTACCTACTGAATTCTGAGTTATAGAGGTAATTTTTGTATCACTTTGACTTACAGGGGTAAAATACAACTGCAAAATTATTTCGAGTTATGCATGGTTTTCTCTTTGATTTAGACAGGTTTTCCCAAGGGGATTGAAAATAATTCGAAATATTGAAGATTTTGAGTTATCAAGAGTCAACTGTATTCAAAATGTTGTCAGCATACCAAAGACAGGCTGATAGAGGACAAAATCAAATAGGATGGATGATCTTGAGCTTTGATAACTCAGTTAGTGAAAAGGCTTAACAAAGTGACTACTCCTTGACAGACCCTCTTCTTAACTGGAACAAATCTACTACACGGAGCAGATGGCATGCCCTTATTGCTGCATGGACAAGGGAATTGAAGGCACATTTAATGTTGTGCCTGGAAAGGACATGGATTGCTCTGGAAGAATCATTATTAGCAATTATAGCTTGGTCATCAGCATATCCTGACCCTCATTCTAAAGCCAAACTGATGGGGAGGGATATATCATATTTCTTCAAGTTTTGTTAAAAACAGCACCCTGCAGAGGGATGTTGCAATGGTGATTGGACAAAATGATGAGCAGTAGAGCTTGGATTTTCCCTTTTTTTTTAATGGGAGTGGGATCTCCAATGCAGAAAGAGAAAGGGACTATCATCTGATAGTCTCTTCTTGGGACCTCTGGGTTGATATCATCTGCATAAGAAGAGAGAGATGCATCATGAGAAGTATACCACCATGTTTCAAATGGATTGCACTAACTCCATCAACACCACTTCCATTTTTGCTTTTGAGTTGCAACTTCTAGATAACAAGTACTAACAACAAAATTGCTATCCAAATGAGAGGCCAGGAAATTATCCAATATGTCTTCATAGGATTGCTCTTTGACAGGATCAGGAGCAGAGAAGTCAGATTCATAACAGGCATACCCGTCATCTTCCAGAATAAAGGAGGGTATATCTGGCTTCATTAGAGGGTTTACCTCCCAAAAGAATTGGGAAATGATTCCCAAGGAAAGTGTTTTAAGCCTCACACCATTGCTAAAGCCTTATTAATAAGGTTTCAAAGGATTTCTAAAAAATTCTCATAAAATTGAAGGAAAAGTCCATATGGCTTTAAATCCTTCAACTCAAGCCAAAATTAAGAGCAGTATATTTTTGGTATTTTGTTTGTAGGGTAAAGTGGATTAATCTGGTACCTAAAGATAAATGTAATAATTGGTACCATTGCTATTGAATCTCGCCCTCCATCCTTTTAATGCCTAGATTCAGCCCTGGGCTAAATGCTATGGTGGACCCCCCCCCCCCCAATGTAATGCTTGGATACAGCCTTAGGCTAAACACTAAGTTTGTTTATTTTGATGGTTAATATTCTTCTTGCACTTGTTTCTTATTAACAGCTGGTTCATAATGACAATCAGAAAAAAAGAGTCCATAAATTTAGTGTGTATGCTAAGTATTCAGGCCTTAAAATGTGGAGGGAAGGGCAGGAGCGTCCCGAGGGGGAAGAGGCGCGCCGCCCCCGAATTTTTTTTTTGGCATTCGGTAAAATTTTCGCCAAAGGCGAAAATTTCGGCCGAAATTTTGCAAAATCGGTCAAAATTATAGCAAAATTCTTGATTTCTGCAGAAAATTTGGCATAAATCAGGTAGCGATTCGGTAAAAATTACGAAGGTCGCCCCCCCGAATAAAACGAGCCTCGGGATGCTTCTGGGGAAGGAATTCAAATTTTCCAATTGTAATTTTTATAATTGAGCAATAAGACCATTAAATAGTAAATCAAATAGTATATTTATTCATTCAACTAGCAAATTATTATTATCTAAAAATTTTATGAGATTTTGATTGCTTAAGTTAAAACAGTTAGGCTGTAGACCTGTCCAGAGGATATTCTTTAATAGACATACTTTGAATTGTACCTTATGAAAATTCAAGCAAATACATTTAATTTGCGTCCTGTAAAAATAGGAAGCTTTCAGTGGTAGTTTTAAGAATGCAAATAAATCGAATTTATCCTGGATCTTCTGTGGGCAGCCCTCAATATAATTTTAATTTTGTCTGCAATAGCATGTACTGGATCTTCACATAGCCCTGCCTCTTATAATCAAAAGCATCATTTGGTAATGTGAACCTGGATATTTATTCTAGGAATACTATTGTTATTTTTGGCTTTGTTAAGCAAAAAAAAATAAATAAAGATTATAATTCAACTCTTGTTTGAATTGTGAATGAACTTAACATTTCTAAAAAGAAGTTTCACCAAATGGTAGGCTTTGAAGACCCAATATGTCACTTGGAGTTCTTAAAACACTGCTTTTAAAAAATATTGAAGTTACTGACCTTGCCTAAGCTAGGAACCAACTTAACAAGATATTTAGCTGTAGTTTTTTTTTTCTAATTCATAGTTTCAGTCAAGTAAGCCATGTTGATTGGTACTCATGGGGATGCTGATCCAAACACATCTTGGTTGGCAAGTAGAGGCATGTGGTTTTCATATGTGGCAGGCGTCTTAGGTCTCCATTTAGTTCTTCTCTCTATACCACTGTGGTCAACCTCAACAGCTTGGACACTCACAAATATTATCCATAATTTGGTAAGAGTTTTATTTATTTTGACTCCTATTTAAGACCCAATTTTTTGAAAGGATACTAATCAGCATCATTTCCTTGCTAGTTGGTAATACACTTATCTTAATTTCCCTTAATCATTGTTTGGCTGGATAAAGCTACCCTATTCAACTAAACTTTCTTTTCACTCAGAAAACAGCATGAGTGAAAGTTGAATCCATAATGTTAGTTTTTTTGTTGTGCAAATCATTTTCGGACCATTTGGGGGGGGGGGGGGTAAAGGCCCCTGAACCCGTCTTTCAAATGATGTCCCTAATAACAAAGAAGAAAATGAACGGTCGTACAAAAATCATACAAGGTGTTTCTCATGAATTCAGCAATAAGTAAAATAGTCGGATCTTGGGTGATGAAAACCTTGAAGACAAAATTAGGAAACTGGTATATAGCCTAGGGCTATTATCTGGCCCCATTAGGTGCAGGTTGGCTTATATATAATTCTAATATTAGCAATTATTAGCCTATATTCAGAATAAGGATTACATTGAGAATCTAATGGCATAGTCTTTTTCTGTATGGATTCTGCTCTATTTTATATCTTTACTAATTAAACTAGGTCTATTCACTGACCTCGTTGATTCTTGTGCTAAATCGAAATTCTGGTTTCATATTTGGAAGGAGTGTGGTGTGCCATGCCATATCAAAGGAAACATTAAGATCTTTTGTTTGACAATATTAAAAAACTTTATTTTTTTGAAAAGTCGAGTGAATACTAATTAGAATAATTGCTCTAACTGTAGCAGTTGAATGATAATTATGAATGAAGTCCAACGATTTGTCAAAAGTCACTAAGAATTTGGATTGATGCTTGCTAAAGCAGCCATGGTGGATTTTTAAAAGACATTTTATTCAATGTGTAATCTTACTTTCGTTAAAAAATCAGCCTGACAAGATTCTTTAAGGTTCACCATCTTGTCATTAATTTTGTGTGTCTCCAAGTAAAGGTTGTGTTTCTCACCGTATGTTGAGGATCAGAAGTACTTTATTTACAGTAATTTTCAAGCAGTTGATTGATAAGCATAGCACTGATTTGGGTAATCGTAAGCCAGGCCATATCCACTTGGGGTGGGGGGTTGGGGGGGTTACAGTTTGAACCTCCCCTCTCCCGAAATTTTGTTCGATTTCGTAAAAACGTAGCAACAATGTATATGAAAAATTTTGGTCCGTTAAAAAAAAATTGTAGCCCCTCTCCCCGCCCCCGAAAAACCTCACCCCCACCTCTCTGAACGAAAATCCTGGATACACCCTTGGTCGTAAGTATGATATCCCTCAGAGGGAAGGGGTGCATCTGCTGTGTCATTTCAATTTTATGTCGGGAAGGGTTCAATAATTAACTCAAGGAGAAAAAATGAAGAATATTCTATTCTTCTTCATTTAATGTACCTTTCTAACACCTTTGGATAACTTTTGAACCTTTAGGGGGATGCCATCCCCTCCTCCAGTGATATCCTTGGGAGTTCTTAAGGGACTTTTGGAGAGATTTCACATAGCCTTAGACAAAATCCATACTAAAATATCCTTTAGACACCTAAAAAGGAATACACAACAACTTTAACCGAATTTTGGCGTGTTCCAGAACTTTAATTATGATTAATGATTATTAAATATAATTGATTATTAAATTATTTCTGATTAATTTCAGTCAGAATGGCATAAGCCTATTGTCAGCCTAAAAAAGGGGCTAACATTGTAGCACGTTCTGCACTTACAGTAATACAAATTGCTTATAATTTCTTGTTATCCTCTGTTTTGGAACGAAATATTGTAGCAAATAATTGATTATAATTAACGATAACTAAACTCCGCAATAAATCCTCATACCAGAAGAGATTTGATTTCAAAAATTAAAAAAATGTACTGGATCATTTCATAACAAATAAATAGAAATTGCACTTGTAAATAACAAATGATACAGTGTCTATCATTACATTATGTATAATCTGTCAATTAAGACACCAGATGAGGGTTCCAAGGATATTTAACCTTCATCTAATATGTCTAATGAGCTCACAGCCTCTTCAGTGTCCACTACTTCCAACCTACGAAGCATTCTTGAGTTTTAGGCCTATGGAGGGAGACAAGGATTTCCAAAATTTTTCAGGGGGTGGGGGGGGGGGCTCGTTATTTTGGAGGGGGTTTTACAAAAACAAAACTTTGAAAAAACGCATCAAAAATTTGTTTATGCATTTTTGTTACGTTTTTGCTGAATCGGACTAATTTTCAGGAGACGCGTTTCAACCCCCTCCCTTCTGGATACGGCCTCTGAGGGAGATCCAGCAAGTATTTAGGGAACATGAAGAAGTATAGACGAATTTTCCTATTATCAGGTTTAGTAAAAATCTTCCAAAAGGGAACATACGGAATTTGGGGAACGGCAAAGTAGTTGTAAAGATTGCAATAATTTTAGTGACTAAATTAGTGCTATTGAAGCCTAAGCTTTTATTTGAGATTGAACGAGAGCCAGAAGTGGATTTATTTTAATGAGGCCTAAGCCATTGAGGTTAAAACGTATTTGTCCAATTGTCTTTTATGATGAAAACCTTTTTTTTCCAATAATAATACCAAAATAGTATTTTCAAAATCT